>BQMI01000053.1:0-81290 GCA_026005395.1 Asobara japonica
CCAGGTTTGAAATTAACGATTTATGCGAAAAATGATTCGTTCAATTGTTATTAACAAATCTAATTGTTTATATCGCAAGAACGGTTCGAGATACGGAACAAAGGGTGGAATGCAAGTCATTCCACACGTAAAAATTCACCTTTGACGTTCCCTGACCTTTTTGCCAACGCTCGATTTTGCACGAAAACGCTCCGATTGACACCGTCATGACAGCGCTGTATTCTCTCGTTCACTCATTAGGAGACATAATTGTTGAGACCGTCATACCGAATTAATTAATATATTAATATTAATAAATTAACATAAAATACGTTTTTTGCTTCCGAAAGGAAGCGTTGTAATCGCTCGATTTTTATTGTCCATTTTTCGGTGTTTAGGCACCCAAATCGAAGCATTGGAATCAATTCAATTGAATTTTTCACCTTTTTCCAGACGATACCTTCAAAACAATGGCAATTTGAACCTTGAAGGCCACGTTGGCTAATTAGAAACCACAGTTTTTAGGCCTTGTCCGTATGTATGTATGTATGTATGTATAGGTGTGTGTATGTGACTACACATTTTAGTTATTTCATGAATAACCTCCACATCAAATTTCATGATTTTTTCAGGGTATGTAGAGTTTCATGATAGCTATCATTTGGTGACAATTAAACATTGATCGGTCGTCTCATTTGAAAGATATTGCGGTTTTTTGAAATTCTGTTTTTCAACGATTAATCAAAAAATAATTGGCCGCATTCATTCAATAGGCACTTAAAAGATTCGTCTCAATGCCATCTTGACCGAGTTCGGTAATGGTGATGATTGCAGCATTCGTTTTCGAGTTATAGCCCTTCAAAAATCAACTTTAAGCTGAATTTGTGATTTTTCTTAACTTTTGGTGATTTTCTCCTCAACTCTGCCATCGAATTTCGTGATTTTTACAGGGAATATAGAGTTGAGGAAGCCATATCATTTGGCGTTCATTGAATTTCAATCGGTGGTATACTTTTGAAGATATTGATTTTTAAAAATCCCGATTTGTTTGACAGTTACTCAAAAGCTACGGATTGGGACGGTCTTCATTAGGGTTAAAAAGATTCGTCGCAATGCCATCTTCACCGAGTTCGCTAGTAGTGACGATTGCATGAAAAGCAACGGATTCAGTCGAAACCTGGAAGATGAAAGCCATTCGGAAACATTTTGCTAATGGGTTAGCAAAAATGTCGTCCCACTTGTTTATATGGCGAACAACTTTTCTTATATAAATTTTGCGATATCTCTAATAGGTTGTGCAGAACATTATGAACAATTGAAATGGTTACAAATAATATATGCACTGCACCAATTTCATGCAAAATCTAATCAGTTCTAAGTTATGTAGAAACGCTTCGAACGCGACCATGAAAACTTCCATAACTTCATTCGTTGATGAGAAATCGTCGCGCAAAATTTTGTATACATACACACACACACGCACACAGACGCCAACTTAGAATTTGACGGAGATCATTTTGGTATACTTAAAATCCTAGTTAGATAATGAAACAACAAATTTGAATTTTGAGGGCATTACAATAACTTCCCGAAGAATCGAGAAGTTAATAATGATGAATATGTGAGTAGATGCATGGTGAGCATGAGGATGAGAGTTATGGTGTTACTTGACTGGGAGTGAGAGGCCAATAGGAGTGCGGCCGCAATAAAGACGATAACTTTAATATTTCACCCCGTGGAACAGTCGAAACAATTGCACGGGAATGCTCCGCTTAAGACCTTCATGGCAGCGCTGGATTCATTCATTCACTTATTACATACATAATTGTTGGGACTGCGAGAACTCTTGAATTATACAAATTATCGAAAAAAGGCATTCTACATAAAATACGTATTTTTATATGTCAAATAACTTTTCTCATATGAATTTTGCGCTAACTCTAATAGTTTATACAGTAGAACATTATAAACAATTGACATTGTTAATAACAATATGAGTACTGGACCACTTTTACTCAAAATTTAATCAGTTATGAAATATGCTTATATCTTTCAACTGTGACATTGAGTACCTGGATTACAACATTTTTGTGTGAATGAACGTTCATTATCAATATTTTCGATATTTGTTCAAGATGAATTTCTCAAAAACAGGGGAACTACTCGATGGATTCGATGAAAAATCTAATCAGCTCTAAGTTACACGGAGACGCAGCGATTAAAGGAAAATTTATCGAATCGCACGATTCGTTTCCGAGAAAACGTGAACGAAAAATTTGGCCACATTCGGACAAACACACACACACACATACAGACACTTCTCTGAAATCACTTCACGATGATCCGTAACGTCGAGAAACGTGAAAATTTCATCGATCTGGCAGTTTTCATTTTCGGGGTCATTACAATAACTTTCCTAGATCGGGAAGTTAAAAAAAACTAGTGGTGTGCAAATGTGTGTGCCCTATAACGGAGCACAAACACAACTTGCCGATTTGGTATTTCAGCACAGCATAAGAACGCAACCATGGTGATGAGTAAACCCAACAGTGATATCAATAATTAAACTGAAAACTAATGATTACTGCACGCGATCGATTCAGTTTGATTTTAAGCCCCATACAAATATTCAACTGGAATTCGTCCGCATAGTTACTTTCTTAATTATCCCACTCTTTTACCTCCTTCTCGCAATTGTCGACATATTCTTTCGCTATGTATATTCGAGCTCAACTCGCGATATGTTCTAACCTATATTGAAAAAAGTCATATTGAATATGCATTTTTGTAGGAACATGTTTGTTCCGGTATTTCAAATTGCTCAGATGACCATACCTCCTTAATTATGCAAATTATGTAAAAAACTCATCATATATAAAAGGTGTATTTTCATATAAGGAATAATTCTCTCTTGAGAATTTTCCCAATAACTTTAATATTTTGCACAGTGGAACAGTATAAACAATTACAATTGTTAATAACGCTGCAAACACTGCACGAATCCCATCCAAAGTGTAATTCGCTCGATTTCGCGCGGAAACGCTTCGATTGGGACCGGCATGACCGCGCTGTGTTCATTGGTTCACTCATTACCGACATAATTTTTCAGACGCTCATACTTCCTTAATTATGCAAATTGTCGAAGAAAGTAATTTCACATAAAATACGTATTTTTATATGGGGAACAACTTTTCGCATATAAATTTTACGCTAACTCTAATAGTTTATGCAAGAGAACGTGATAATCAATTAAAATTGTTAATAACAATAAATATACTGCACCAATTTCACCGAAAATCTAATCCCCTCGAAGTTACATGAAAATGCTTCGATTCCAATATTGACGGTCTCGATAGCTTCAAGCGTTCGTGAGATACCTAGGATCAAAATTTTGGAAACACATATACATACAGCCATACACAACACACACACACACACAGACATCGATTCAAAATTTGTTGGGCATCATTTTGGTATACTTAAAACCTCAGTCACAGGGTGAAAAGAAAAATATCGATTTCGGGGTCATTACAATAACTTCCCGAAAATCGGAAAGTTAAAAACAAAAATCGACTCATCGATGGTATAGTCATTAATAAATGAATTGTTTATAGCGCTGCGTCGTGAGAACGATTGAAGATGCGAAAAAAATTATTCAATCAAATTTGTTCCATACACACAAATACATATTTAATGTTATATAACTTTTTTGGCTGCCACCGATAGTTTATTGTTATTAACAAATTCAATTGTTTAGATCGCTATATCGCAAGAACGGTTCGCAAATTATTGGTTCTACCCGAAGAGGGCCAACCCTAAATCCCGTTTATTAACTTCCCGATAGGAGAAGTTTTTGTAATCACCTCAAAAGGGAACTTTTGTGTTTTTCGTCCTACCGGGGTTTAAGTATACCCAAATGCTTCCCATCAAATTCTGAGCAAAAGTCTGTGTGTGTGTGTGGGTATGTCTGCCTGTGGACAAAATTTCGCGCTCAACTTTCGAAGCGTTTGCATACCACGTAGATCTGATTAGTTTTTGTCTATAATCGGTCCAGCGTAAATATTGTTATTAACAATTCGAATTGTTTATAACGCTCTACGGTACAAACTATTCAGGTTAAGGGAAAATTTATATAAGATACGTTATTCCCCATATAAAAATATTCATTTTATGTCGAATTACTTTTTTTCATAATTTGCATAATTAAGGAGGTATAGCCGCCGGAACACTAACTCATGTAATACCTGACTGAATAAAGTTAGCGTTATTCGGAAGCTCCTAATCCAAGTGTTTCCACGTACAATAGAGCAGCATTCAATGCATATGATATTGTTAGTGTTCAATATATGCACACTGCAATCGTGCAGTGCATATATTGTTAGTAACAATTTCAATTGTTTATAACGCTCTACTGCACAAACTATTCAAGTTAATCGAAATTTATAAAAGATAAATTATTCCCCATATAAAAATACACAATTTATGTCGGATTACTTTTTTTCATAATTGGCATAATTAAGGAGGTATAGCGCGAATACTAATTTATGTAATAACTGAATGAGTAAAGTTAGCGCTGTTCGGAATCTCCCAATCGAAGTGTTTCCACGCACATTTATTCATGTACATTTTTTGCCCAATAAGGGAAGCTCTGGAAATGACTCGATGCACGAAAATCGGTTTCTAACATATCTCCACGTTTCATGACATTTCTGACCGTTTTAGACCATTTTTCGCAAGACTTATGCGTGTGTCTGTCCCGATGTATGAATATAGTCAAATTCTTTCTCCGGTGATTCCTCACCATCTAATTATGGGATCGAGATGCTGTATGACGCAATCGAAGCATCTTGGTGATCTTCGAAGCTAATTAGATTTTCGATGGAATTTTTCCAGTACATATATTGTTATCATCAATTTCAATTGTTTATAATGGTCTACTGCATAAACTATTAGAGCTAGCGCGAAATTCATATTAGCGAAGTTGGTCCCCATATGAAAATACGTATGTTACCCTCACGATTTAGGATACACGGTATTGCGTGTATGTTGGGTGTATGTAGATTTTCTGTTAAAAATAGGTAAAAAAATAACCTTTTAGTACTTATTAAACATTTAAAAATCAACTATTGGAGCAATTCAAAGCCATTAGTCACTCATTTATCATCCATTCCAAGAATTCGTTTATCCCACAGTGAATGGTAGCGTGGATGTTGCGTGTACGTTCAATCGCCAGGGTAGGGAGGATTACCTTTTTTGAGAATTTGCATAATTAGGGAGGTATAGCCGTCTCAACAATTATGTATGTAATAAGTGAATGAATTCGTGCAGTGCATGCAATGTTATTCACAATTGTAATTGTTTATACTGTTTCACTGCGTAAAACATTGAAATTATTGGGAAACTTATCTCAAGAAAATCATTCCTTATATGAAAACGCACATTTCATGTAGGATGACTTTTTCGAATAATTCTCATAATTAAGGAGGTATGGCCGACTTAACAATTATGTATGTAATAAGTGAATGAATGAACCCAACGCTGTTATGAAGGTCTCAATCGAAGCAGTTCGGTGCAGCATCGAGCGAATTACATTTTGGATGGTATTCAATGTGTAGTATATGCAATGTTATTAACTTCCCGATAGGGAAGTTATAGTAATCACCCCGAAATCCCACTTTTTCATTTCGGCCTGTAACTGCGGTTTTAAGTATACCAAAATGATGCCCAACAAATTCTGAGTCAATGTCTGGGTGTGTGTGTGTGTGTGTGTGTGTCTGTATGTGTGTGCACAAAAGTTTTATCATAGGTTTCTAGCCAACGACTGAAGCAGAATTCGAGGGGATTAGATTTTGGATCAAATTGATGCAGTATATATTTTGTTATCAACAATTTCAATTGTTTATAACGTTCTACTGCGTAAACTATCAAAGTTAGCGAAAAATTTCTAAAAGAAAAGTTATTCCTCATGCAACAAACATATTTTACGTATCATCACTTTTTTCCTAATTTGCATAATTAAGGAGGTATGGGTGTTTGAAAAATTATGTATGTAATAACCCCCCAAGGAAAAAAATATATGTGGGCAGTACATGGTGCCATACATAATTGATATATGCACATATATGCACAACATATGTGGAAGTATATGGCATATGTAACATACGCGACAATTGAAATAACATATACGACATACATTTTTACATATACCAAAGTGGGTGTATATGCATCATATATGACATATATGACCATATATGACATTATATATGGTATATATGACTATATATGATTTCATATATGATACTTATACATTCGAATAAGTAGGTACATATATGATATTCGATATATAATTTATACTTTATTCTAAATGATGAATATATAATATGTATGGTTATATATGTGAAGTATATTATTACATATATGCAGAATACATGTAGCTATATACTTGCACATCGTTAAATCGAAGGTGAGAAGTGACGATGCAATGAGAATATTGATCCACTATTGATCAAGACTGGAAAACCACGATGGGAAGAAGGTCGATGCAACATAGAACGTGACCAAGTTCCAACACTCGGGTTCGAGCCTCGATCAAGTTTTGATCAGAAATTGTCATAATATATATGTCATAATTTTCCAAAAGGCCGCGAAGCGACATTGTTGGAAGACAAAATCAACCACTTTATCAATTACAAGAAGAAATTTCAGATACAGAAAGTATACGCCACCTACCGGAGCGAGGCTCTGGGTAGTTCGCTCCGTGCCAGTCACGTGGGACACTCATTTTTTTTTAACTTTTTGCATGCAATTTCCATATTTCCCAATTAAAAAGTGACAATTGATAAATTGCCAATTGATAAATTGTCAATTGATGAATTGACAATTGATAAATTGACAATTGATAAATTGACAATCGATAAATTGACAATTGATAAATTGACAATTGATAAATTGACAATTGATAAATTGACAATTGATAAATTGACAATTGATAAATTGACAATTGATAAATTGACAATTGATAAATTGACAATTGATATTGATAATTGACAATTGATAAATTGACAATTGATAAATTGACAATTGATAAATTGACAATTGATAAATTGACAATTGATAATTGACAATTGATAAATTGACAATGATATTGACAATTGATAAATTGACAATTGATAAATCGACGATTGATAAATTGACGATTGATAAATTGACGATTGATAAATTGACAATTGATAAATTGACAATTGATAAATTGACAATTGATAAATTGACAATTGATAAATTGACAATTGATAAACTGACAATTGAAAATTGCTAATGAAGAATTGCTAATCAAAAATGGTCAATTAAAAACTGCCAATTAAAAATTTCCAATTAAAAATTACCAATTGAAAATTGACAATTGAAAATTGACAATTGAAAATTGACAATTGAAAATTGACAATTGAAAATTGACAATTGAAAATTGACAATTGAAAATTGACAATTGAAAATTGACAATTGAAAATTGACAATTGAAAATTGACAATTGAAAATTGACAATTGAAAATTGACAATTGAAAATTGACATTGAAAATTGACAATTGAAAATTGACCATTGAAAATTGACAATTGAAAATTGACAATTGAAAAATTGACAATTGAAAATTGACAATTGAAAAATTGACAATTGAAAATTGACAATTGAAAATTGACAATTGAAAAATTGACATTGAAAATTGACAATTGAAAATTGACAATTGAAAATTGACAATTGAAAATTGACAATTGAAAATTGACAATTGAAAATTGACAATTGAAAATTGACAAATTGAAAAATTGACAATTGAAAATTGACAATTGAAAATTGACAATTGAAATTGACAATTGAAAATTGACAATTGACAAATTGACAATTGACAAATTGACAATTGAAAATTGACAATTGAAAATTGACAATTGAAAATTGACAATTGAAAATTGACAATTGAAAAATTGACAATTGAAAATTGACAATAAATTGACAATTGAAAATTGACAATTGAAAATTGACAATTGAAAATTGACAATTGAAAATTGACAATTGAAAATTGACAATTGAAAATTGACATTGAAAATTGACAATTGAAAATTGACAATTGAAAATTGACAATTGAAAATTGACAATTGAAAATTGACAATTGAAAATTGACAATTGAAAATTGACAATTGAAAATTGACAATTGAAAATTGACAATTGAAAATTGACAATTGAAAATTGACAATTGAAAATTGACAATTGAAAATTGACAATTGAAAATTGACAATTGAAAATTGACAATTGAAAATTGACAATTGAAAATTGACAATTGAAAATTGACAATTGAAAATTGACAATTGAAAATTGACAATTGAAAATTGACAATTGAAAATTGACAATTGAAAATTGACAATTGAAAATTGACAATTGAAAATTGACAATTGAAAATTGACAATTGAAAATTGACAATTGAAAATTGACAATTGAAAATTGACAATTGAAAATTGACAATTGAAAATTGACAATTGAAAATTGACAATTGAAAATTGACAATTGAAAATTGACAATTGAAAATTGACAATTGAAATTGACAATTGAAAATTGACAATTGAATTGACAATTGAATTGACAATTGAAATTGACATTGAAAATTGACAATTGAAAATTGACAATTGAAAATTGACAATTGAAAATTGACAATTGACAAATTGACAATTGAAAATTGACAATTGAAAATTGACAATTGAAAATTGACAATTGAAAATTGACAATTGGAAAATTGACAATTGAAAATTGACAATTGAAAATTGACAATTGAAAATTGACAATTGAAAATTGACAATTGAAAATTGACATTGAAAATTGACAATTGAAATTGACAATTGAAAATTGACAATTGAAAATTGACAATTGAAAATTGACAATTGAAAATTGACAATTGAAAATTGACAATTGAAAATTGACAATTGAAAATTGACAATTGAAAATTGACAATTGAAAATTGACAATTGAAAATTGACAATTGAAAAATTGACAATTGAAAATTGACAATTGAAAATTGACAATTGAAAATTGACAATTGAAAATTGACAATTGAAAATTGACAATTGAAAATTGACAATGAAATTGACAATTGAAATTGACAATTGAAAATTGACAATTGAAAATTGACAATTGAAAATTGACAATTGAAAATTGACAATTGAAAATTGACAATTGAAAATTGACAATTGAAAATTGACAATTGAAAATTGACAATTGAAAATTGACAATTGAAAATTGACAATTGAAAATTGACAATTGAAAATTGACAATTGAAAATTGAACAATTGAAAATTGACAATTGAAAATTGACAATTGAAAATTGACCAATTGAAAATTGACAATTGAAAATGACAATTGAAAATTGACAATTGAAAATTGACAATTGAAAATTGACAATTGAAAATTGACAATTGAAAATTGACAATTGAAAATTGACAATTGAAAATTGACATTGGAAAATTTGAACAATTGAAATTGACAATTGAAAATTGACAATTGAAAATTGACAATTGAAAATTGACAATTGAAAATTGACAATTGAAAATTGACAATTGAAAATTGACAATTGAAAATTGAAAATTGACAATTGAAAATTGACAAGTAAAAATTTGACGAACTGGTCAATGGTCAATTTTCAATCCACAAATCTTACTTCACATTTTTCAATTGGCAATTTGCAATCCGCAATTTCCATTTGTCAATTTTCAATCTTCATTTTCGTTCGTCAGTTTTCGATCCTCAATGTTTCGTTCGCAATTTTCGCTTGTCAAGTTCCAATTGGTAATTTTCAACCCTTAACCTGCAATCTTTGATTTTCAATGCGCATTTTTAAATTGGCAAATTTCAGTCCGCAACCTCCACTTGTCAACTTTTAATCGGTAATTTTCAATCCTTCATCTTCAATCCTCAATTTTGAATGCGCAATTTCCAATTGGCAATTTTCAGTCGGCAATTTTCAATTGGCAACCCACAATTTTCAGTCGGCAATTTTCAATTGAGAATTTTTAATTGGCAATTTTCAGTTGGGAATTTTCAATTGACAACTTTCAGTGAGCGATTTTCAATTGGCTTTCAATTGGGAAATGTAAATTGGGAATTTTCAATTGGCAATTTGCAATTGCCAATTTTTTATTAGAGATTTTTAATTGGCAATTTTTCATTGCCACTTTTCTATTGGCGATTTTCAATTGGCAACTTTTAATTGGCAATTTTCAATTGGCCAATTTTAATGGGCAATTTTTGATTGGCAATTTCTAATTGACAATTTTTACTTTGAAATTTTTAATTGACCATTTTTGATTAACAATTTTTAATTGGTAGTTTTTTATTGGCAATTTTAAGTTGGGAATTTTCAATTGGCAACTTTCAGTGAGCGATTTTCAATTGGCAATGTTTTATTGGCATTTTCTAATTAGCAATTTTTGATTGACAATTTTCCGTTCGCAATTTTTACTTTGAAATTTTTAATTAGCAATTTTTAATTGGCAGTTGATTATTGGCAATTTTCAGTTAGGAATTTTCAATTGGCAACTTTCAGTGAGCGATTTTCAATTGGGAAATGTTAATTGGAATTTTTAATTGGGAATTTTCAATTGACAATTTGCAATTGGCATTTTTTAATTAGAGGTTTTTAATTGGAAATTTTTCATTGGCAATTTTTTATTGGCAATTTTCAATTGGTAACTTTTAATTGACAATTTTCAATTGGGAAATGTTAATTGGGAATTTTCAATTGACAATTTCCAATTGGCAATTTTTAAGTAAAGATGTTTAATTTGTAATTTTTAATCGGCAATGTTTCATTGGCAATTTTTAATTCCCAATTTTCAATTGGCAATTTTTGATTGGCAATTTTCAATTGGCATTTTGCAGTTGACAATTTTTACTTTGAAATTTTTAATTGGCAACTTTTAATTGACCATTTTTAATTAGCAATTTTTAATTGGCAATTTTCAGTTGGGAATTTTTAATTCACAATTTCCAATTGGCAATTTTTCCCTTGAAATTTCTAATTCACAATTTTTACTTAGAGATTTTTGTTTGGCAATTTTTAATTGGCCATTTTTGATTAGAAATTATTTATTAGCAATTTTCAATTGGCCATTTTCAGTTGGCAATTTTCAATTGGCAGTTGTAAGTTGGCAATTTTCAATTGGGAATTTTTATGATCATCATAATTCAGAAGGTATGACGGATTTAACTCCTGAGTGGCCGCACCCCTCTTTATATATGTGCTCATATATGTTTTCATACATGATCTCATATATTCTTAACATATAATTTGTCATGCATGATGACATATATTGTTATATATGCCTCATATATGCTTACGTATATTGATTGTATATTATGGGGTGTATTTAGTCATACATGAAAACGTATACGGGAAAATATATCACACCTATATACCATCGTATACGAAGTAGACATTTACTTTTATACATTTCCATATATCTAGAAAATATATTTTGCCATATATGTCATACATGAATAAATATATCATCATATACTTCTCGTACATGAGCTCATGTATGACGTATGTATGAAAGGATACATTGACTAGTACATGAAAATATATATGCGGAAATATATGACAAATGTATGCATCATATATAAGAGATATATTCCAGCATACATCTTATATATATAGAGGAATATATACAACTTTTTTGTGGGACTTGTATATGCGAATTATATTGTGATATATGACATGTACTTCTCATATATTTCAGACATATATTTTTTTCCATGGGGGAACTGAAAGAATGAAGCCATGTAGGCCATTACGGTCTGAATCGGAGTGGTCTAATGTAAGTCGGAGAGGATTAGATTTCGGATGCAATTGACCGTATATATATATTGTTATAAACAATTCCAATTGTTTATAACGCTCTATTGCGAAAATCGTATCAGCTGGCGGAATGATCACTGAACAATAGTTGTTCCGCATGCAAATATACACATTTTATGTTGAATGACTTTTTTCCCTAATTCGCATATTTAAGGAGGTATGGCAGTTTAAAAAATTACGTACATCATACGAGAAGAAAGAACGTAGATGTTCATAACTTCTCAATGAAACAATGACAAAACCAAATCATTATGTTTTTAATCCTTTTTTAATTTCCCGATTATTCCGGAAGTTATTGTAATGACCCCGAAATCGATATTTTTCCTGTCATCCTGTGGCTGGGGTTTTAAGTATACCAAAATGATGCCCAACAAATTTTGAATCGATGTCTGTGTGTGTGTATATGTCCGTATGCATGTGTGTTTCCGAAATTTTGATCCTACGTTTCTCAGGAGCGAATGAAGCTATCGAGACCGTCAATATTGGAATCGAAGCATTTTCATGTAACTTAGAGGGGATTAGATTTTGGGTGAAATTGGTGTAGTATGTATATTGTTATTAACACTTTTAATTGATTATCACGTTCTATTGCATAAACTATTAGAGTTAGCGCAAAATTTATATCAGAAAAGTTGTTCCCCATATAAAAATGCGTATTTTATGTAGAATGACTTTTTTCGCAAATTTGCATAATTAAGGAGGTATGACCGTCTCAACAATTATGTCTGTAGTGAGTGAACGAATGAACGGATGGTACAATTGCAAAAACACTCCCTTCAGACCTGGAGACTCAGGAAACGCGTCGATTAAAAAAAAAAAAGTTAAATCGTTCCAGCATACGGAGGCACATGCACACACACACACACCTAGCCACCGCTGAAAATGTATTAGGAGCATCTGAAACGTCGAGAAATGTAGAAATTCCATAATTCTGAGACATTTCATTTCGGGGTGATTACAATAAGTTTCCATCAGCAAGTTAACACTACACTGCAACGGTTTCTCAACCTGTCAAATTTCTAAAAACTTGAGAAATTTGAAAAAATTTAAAATTTGTAAAATTTCGCGCTTTAAAAATTGTGGAAATTGTGAAAGTATTTGGTAATTTGTGAAACGTGAAAATCCATAAAAAAAACAGAGTTCCATCATTTTCCGAAATTTTCAAAATATTCCAAATTATTTCAACTCCAAACCATATTTTGAAATTCGCAAAATACTCACCATTTTCCTTCAATTCGTAAAAAAAACTAGTGGGTGGGATGTATTTGTGCCCTCAGTGAGGACACAATGTAAACCTCCCGAGATTATGTCTGCTTCAAAAATTTACGAGACTTCTCAATTCGCTATTTACTGATTTTTTGCTTCCGAATGGAAGCATTGCAATTGGTCCATTTTCACTTTCGCTGATTATGCTTGTAAACGACATATAATGGTTTGAAACGTAAAAATACGAAGTTTGAGCACAGCATCTGTATGTATCAATTTTTTTGGAAAATCTTCACTTACAAAATTAAACATAAAAAGGACTAAATTTTGAGAATAAAATCTGAAAAAATTGTCAGTCATTGGTATTGAGTGCATCTAGCTGTGGTCGCAATTTTAGTGAAATCTACCGGTAAGTTTCTTAGAAATCGACTTTTCTTGTTTTTTCTTCGATCGTTCATATCTCTGAAACGAATGAATATTTTGGAACTTTTCTTTTCAAAATGTGCGTCTGAACGAGATCCAGGGAATTTTCGAAGATCATCCAGTAGGTTGCTCACAATAAATTGAAGATATTTAAAATTTTCTGTTCTTTTTAACTTCCCGATCTAGGGAAGTTATTGTAATGACCCCGAAAATGAACAGTGCCAGCTCGATGAAATTTTCACGTTTCTAGACGTTTCACATCATCCCGACACGATTTCAGAGAAGTGGTCGTATGTGTGTGGGTGTGCGGACAAAACTTTGTTTAACGTTTCCGGAGGAACCGCCCGAGCGATTTCCTTTTTTTTTTTTGATCGACGCGTTTCAGTGGTGTCCAGGCCCGAAAGGAGGGTTTTTTCCAAAAATCGCTTGGTTCAATTGTTATTAACAAATTCAATTGTTTATACCACTCTATCGCAAGAACGGTTTGAGATACGAAAAAAAATGTTGGATGAAAGTTGGTCCCCGCCATGAAATACACATTTGACGTTTTATGACTTTTTTTGCTAACACCCGTAGTTAATTGTTAGTAACAAAAAAAATTGCTTATATCGCAGCGGCGTGAGAACGGTTGAAGATACGAAACGAAATAGTGAATGAAAATTGTTCCACACACAAAAACACATATTTGATGTCGTAAAAAAACTGTTTTTGCTAACACTGATAGTTAGGTGCTATTAACAAATTAAATTGTTTAGATTGCACTATCGCAAGTACGGTTGGGGAAACGAAACAAAATGTTGAATGAAAGTCGCTCCACACGTAAAACTACACATTTGTAGTGTTATGACTTTCTTTCTAACAGCCATAGTTAATTGTTATTAACAAAAGGATTGTCCATATCGCTGCATCATGAAACCCCCTAAAGATACGGAACAAATTAGTGAATGAAAGTTGTTCCACATACAAAAATACATATTTCATGTTGCATACTTTTTTTGCTAACACCGATACTTAATAGTTATGAACAAATTCAACTGTTCAGATCACTCTATCGCAAGAACAGTTCGAGATACGTAACAAAGGGTGTAATGCAAGTCGTTCCCACGTAAAAATACACACTTGATGTTCCAAGACTTGTTTTGCCAACACCCATAGTTAATTGTTACTAACCAATTGTATTGTTTATTTAACTACTTCATATTAAGAATTATATTTTTTGTTAATGGTTGGAAATTTCGAAAACTTTATAAAGACCATAATTTGAGCCATGGACGGAAATTGTGGATAGGATATATACGGCGGAACGATCGGGAAGTTATTGGTTCGACTCGTAGAGGGTCATACCCACATCCCGTTTATTGTAATTTCATATATTATCGAAACAGTTTATTATTATTCTGTACTTAAGGGGTGACCGCGATGCAACTTCAAAATCCCCGCTCGGTCTTCGGACCCACCAATCGGGTTTTGATTCATAAATGCATATCCGAAAACGTAAGGAAAATTCCGGACCCAACACATTTTGCCCATATACCCATAAGAAACATTAGTTTTCGTGTTATGAGCTTCAAAGTACTCCTCGGTCCGCAATTTTCGTGCGATTTCAATTTTTTTTTCTAAAATGTTCGTCATATTATTGTTCCACATCCCGTTCATTTCGATTATCATTATTATTATTCTGAATCAGAAATCGTAACCAGAAACAGACCCAATTGAAAAATCTGAAAGAATTCACAAAAATCTCGAATAATATCAGAAAATTTTGGAATATTTCTGCAGACTGGTAAAATTGATGAGTAGTCCATTTCAAACCAAAAATCAGTGAAATAATGACGAAGGAGAATGACAAAATTCTTTAAAAATAGTCTGAATTATTCTACATGGAATTTTGAAAGAGTAGTTCCAATAAGTAACTAGTTCTGTGTCGGCTTTCGTTTCCGGTGTGAAAGGTGTCGGGCGCGTGAGGATAGGAAGGCTAGATTTTTTGGATTTTTCATGCAGAAAAATCAGGGTAAAGGTGAAGGGAAGTAAGGGAAGGGAGTGAGTGGTATTTTTGAGGAGACCGCGAGTAAAGGTAGAATAGAAAAGTGTATGAGGAAAGTGTGAAGAGTGAAATAGGAGATGCGAGAAAAGTGAGTTTACAAAGATCAGAGGAGTGCGGTGTGTAAGTGAGGAATGGGAGGGTCTGGGCGTACGTGAGTGAGTACGTGTGGGGTGTATGGGTGTGGGGTGTATGGGTGTGGGGTGTATGCGTGTGGAATAACAGGCGGCATCGGAAGTAGGTGAGAAAAAGGGAAAGTAGAAGTTTCAAGGCAGGTTGGGTAGGGTAAGGCTGAGTGATTAGGAGTAAGTGACTTCACTTCACTTCACTGTAGTATGGCCGTTTAACTGCTCATTGGGTTTTTACGGCCGTTATCTTCCTATAGAAGACGTTTCTATTAGATCTTGTTTCTGATTGGTTAGTGTGTCCGTCTTTAGTATTTTTTTGGAACTTTGTAGAGGCGGTAGATTTCAATTTGATAAGTTTATATTTTTTTGCCTATTGCTTTCAGGTAGTTCGTTATGATATAGGGTAGTTTTGACATCAGGGTTGTTTAATAGTTTTTTGATATCTCTGGGTTGGATATTCATTTTATGTAGGGCCTGTCTCATCGTTGATCTTTCCGTATTATATATGGGGCATAACCAGAATACATGTGCTAGGTTTTCAGTTTGGCCACATGTACAAAGTGGCGATGTGATGATCCTCTTTCTGTGTAGACTTTGATTAAGCCCGTGGTGGTCTGATCTCATTCTGCATATTGTTATAATTTGTGTTCGGCTTATTTTCAGTTTTTGGTACCATGGAGTGCTCCATCCTTTGTAGTAGTATTTAAAGTAGTAATTACCTTTGTAACTCCCTTGTCTTCTGAGGGTTCTCTCAGTTTCTTCTTTCATTTTTTTGGTCGGGATAGCTTTTATATAGGCTTGCAGTTCCCCGGATTTGGTAGCTTCTTTGGCCATTTTATCTACTTTTTCATTACCTGTGATGTTAATGTGCGATGGTATCCACTCAAATATTACCTCTTTTTGCTCTAATTGAAGGTCTTTCCATGCTTCTAAAATTTCATAAATTATGTGGCATGTGGTGTGTTTTTGTTAAAGAGAATTGCTTTATGGCGGTTAGGACACTTAGGGAGTCAGTGAGAATTATTGCGTTATCTATTTTAGTTGTTTTATAGCACCAAGTGCTTTAAGGATTGCTACGGCTTCTGCTGTGTATATAGAGCCGTAAGAAGATATTTTGTGATGTAGGGAGAACTCTTGACTTGGGATGTATACTGCGTAGCCTACGTATTGTCCTTCTCCTTTCTTGGATCCGTCCGTATATATTTGTACACTGTTGTTAAGTTGATTTTCTTGGAGGCACTTTTGTAGTTCGCTTTCTGGTTCTTTTGAACCCGTCATTTTTTTTACCTATTTCACTGTTTATGGTCGGCTCACAGTTTATCACTTCGAATGGGTAAGCATGCGGAGGAGGAAGTGGGATACATTTTATGGTCGGTTTGTAGATAAGGCATCGTGCAAAGGCGTTGTAGATTGGAAATCTTGCTTTTAGGGAGTGTGTGTCACCAATTCTTCTTGTCAGGATGTAGTGAAGGTCATGGAGTTTATTTGTTGCTGTGTGGTTCTCGATGGCTAAAGTTTGATTGTCTGAATCCTAAGGCTAATCTAATGGCTGTGAATTGAAGTCGTTCCAACTTAGTGAATAGGAGTAAGTGAGGTGTGATAGAGTGGAGATGGCGGATGGGACGGATGACAGTCCGAGGGAGTCGGGCGAGGGGGGGGGGGAGATGTGTGACTAGGAGAGGGAGAAAAACAAATGTGGAAAGGTTGAAAGTGGACGCGGCGAGATGGTCGTCAATGTCAAATCTTACAGCGTGGAGAGCAGGTGGTTCATGAAGCGATGGAGCGTCTGCAGTGGAGGAGAAAAAGAAAAGAGAAAGGGAGTGGCTAAAAGGGGGCGAGGAGGAGGGGGAAGGAGAAGGGAGAGGGCGATTTGAGAGCGGAAAAAAGGCAAAGAGAACCCCGGAGTTCATGGGGAAGAAGGAGAGAAAAAGATAACATAGGTATAGAAGATTCGACTTCGTTGATCATTTCGCTGGAAAAGGAGATGGTGGGGTGTTTGAGTGAGGTGCAAGAGTAAGGAGACGTGAGTTAAGGGGAATGAAAGAGAATTTGAGTGAATGGGGAAAAGCATTGAAGGAGGAGAATAAGAGCATGTGGGCGAAGATAGGAGATATCGGTGAGAATGACAGGATGGAGAAAGAAGAGAGGAGCGAGGAAATAAAGGAGATTAAAGAGAGGATAGTAAGTTTGCAGCTGCGTATGGATAAGAAGGTTGGAGAAGATGAAGGGGACTTCCAAAGGGAGGATGATGTTGTGGAATGGAGAAAGAGAGTGTGGGTGTTAGAAGATAAACAGGAGAAGGAGGAGAGAGAAAAGAGGAACGTGATAATAAGGGGGATGAACGTGATGAGTATGAATGGAAGAAAGGAGGTGCAGGGGCTGTTGAGTTCGTTGGGGGTGAAAGGAGTGATCGAGGGCTCAAGAGTGATAGCGAATGGGGATGGAAGGAATGAAAAGAACTTAGTGTGGGTAAGTTTAAAGGATATGGGTGCGAAAAGGGATGTAATGTTGAAAAAGAAAAAAATTGAAGGGGAGAAAAGAAAGGATTCAAAACGACCTGACATGGAGGCAGAGGAGAATCAAGTGGGCAATAGAAAGAAAAGCGAAGGAAGGGAGAGCTAAAGGTGAGTTGATTGATTGATTGGTGGTAAGTTATAAAGGGAAGGGAGTATGGATTGATGAGGAAGTATGGACGTGGTGCGAAATGAAAGGGTGTTTAGTTAGTGAAGGACAGAAAGTGGGAATGCAAGGGGATAGAGGAGGGAGAATAGGAAGTGCGGATGGGGGAGTGAGGAAGGACTCGATAATGGTAGGGACGGAGGGGATAGGGAGACAGTTAGGAAGCAGCGGCGATGAGACATGTGTGGGAGATGAGGGAAGGAGAAAGGCGAGTAACAGTGGAGGCCAAGAGGAAATGCAAGGTTTTGGTTTTGGAGTGTAGCAGGGATTGGTACAAAGGATGAGAGTTTTTAGGAGGTATGTTAATGGGTGGGTTATGGTGATGATATACGAAAGGTGGGTGGAACTGGAAGGTTGGATTCGAATGTGGACAAAGTGAATGAGGTTTTGGATAAGAGTAGAAGGGAAATGGGATGGATTAGGAAGCTGGAGATTTGGTGAGAGGAGGCGAGGGTTGGAGGAGTTAGAGGTGCGTGCGGGGGAGATTCGAAGGGGACGATTGTAAGGAAAGAACACGAGGAGCACGGAAACGGAGGCCCCCCTGAGTCTGGTTATGGTTCTGGCTCGAGCTATAGACGGATATATTGATAAGGGGAATGTATTATAAAGTAAAGGTTAAGTTTAGGTTAAGAATGCATTATGTAAGTTAAATGTAAAGGGAACGGAAGTCCGTAAAAGGAAGAAATATATTTAATGAATGAACTAATTCTGTGTCTCTATTCATTAAGGGTATTCGAGCGTGCTAACCAAAAAGACCAGAAAATTTTGATTTTTATTTGACAAATTCGTTGACCCATTCAAAAGCTGAGTACAAAATTTCAGATTTTTTCCAAGCCGGGATTAGCTGTTATCGATTTTTTAAAAACGCAATCTAGTATGCAAAGTATGGAAAATACGAAAAACTTTTTTTTGTTTTCTTTTTGTTCAGCCCTCGAACTTGCGGCTCATTTGCAATATTTCAATAATTTTACATGAACTTTATATTCATTCATAAAAAGATACGTCCAAAATTTTGATAAAAACATGGAAAAAAAGCCCAAAATTCTGAAATTTTTCACATGTGTAGAAGTTTTTTTATATGAATGAATGAAAAATATTCGGTTATGATCGCGAGCATTGTTTATAAAAAATTATAATTAACAATAATAATTAACAACAATAATTAACAACAATAATTAACAACAATAATTAACAACAATAATTAACAACAATAGTTAACAACAATAATTAACAACAATAATTAACAACAATATATTTTTTTCTTAATGAGACAAAACAAGTCGAAAAAAAGGAGAACATTTGACATATCATTTTTTTTCGGGGATTGTTTTCCTGCAAAAGAACAAAAGATGAGACGGCCGACGTGACCACCCCGCTCGAATACCGTTAATTCACCTGCACACTTATTTTAAGTCCGGACTCGAATTTGAGAAAAACCATTTGTCATCCATGTGATGAATCCATACATGACAGATCCTGGGAAACAATGAAACATTCGTAGAGACAGTGACTATTTTATTTGCATCCATATCTCTTTCAGGGCCCACAGTTGATCATTGTTTTACCGAAAATCTGCCATAAGGCAATTAAAAGCTCGAAGAGTAGGAGAATATTCCTCATAATGGAGGTGATATTACGTATGGAGATGCCATATACATGAAAACCGACGATATTCAAAACTGAATGTAATCAAGCGAAACGTCAAAAACATGTATTATTGTGTGGGAAACAATCTTTATTCGATCCTTTCATTCGATAGAAGTATGACTGTACGTTTACATTGGCCCTCTCCGTGGAAGGAACTATTACCTATAACCATTGTTCATGTAAATTGTGGTTTTTGTAAATGAATCTGAAACGATATTTCCTAAAAAATGAAACAACTTCAAAGATATGACTGTATATGGGGCATCCCACGTGAAATCGTAGGACTGGGAACTCGATGGTCTCGGATTTGCATAAAAATGCACATATCTGTTCCTCAGCACAAAAAAAAACACGTATTTGTTCGTTTTTTTTAATAAAAATTTTAACAACAATTATATAAACAAATGGAGATATCTCAAATACGCTATTTTTGATTTGAATGAGACTTGAAATATATATTCTGCATTGATTTACAACCATTTTCAAAACGAAGTCGCTATAGGATCTCATCAGGGGAATTTTTTATGAATTTTTGAAGTTGAAGTCATCAGAGAGTCGTATTAGTGACAATTGATCACTGATAGTTTTTCAAGTTATTATTGTGGTTTTCAATAATGTGAACAGAAAAAAGTTAAATTTGCATGTAGATGACTCCGGGAAAGATGTTAATTAAATAAACAAAAGTAACGTTTTAGTCATTTTTATAAACAAATGACCATAACTCGAATATGATCAATTCTATGAAAAAAACATAATACACTGTTTGAAGTGGAGATGATCCACTAGGGATAGTCGGTCAATTCCGATCGAACTCGGAACCATTCGGCATTTCGGACAGCAACGATGCCCCGACCCTCGTAAAATTACCATAACGTACAAGTTAAAGTAAAAGTTCAAGTTATCCGGGCAACATGTGTCTCTCCCCAATTAAGATGTTTATCGAGTCAATCATCTTTTGTAATTAAGAAAATTATCCATTGCAATTCATCTCGAGACAGTTATCACCCCCTTTTTCTGTTAAAGTCAACGTTTGTCCGTGTTAAGAGACGTGTGTAAAATCACCTATATCACTCTATCCCGAGTTAATCAACCTTGAGTAAATTATCAAATTATTCATTGCTATTAAACTAAAGTCCGTTATCAACTAATGTAATTTATAGTTTAAGTGGAAATAAAGGAGTTATTTTATTTATTTGTTAATCGAACAGACAAATGCCATCGGCGATACCCAAGTCGGTGGAATAAACTCATAGACAATTAACCGCGTGTTCATTTTTTGATATATTACCAAATTTACGGCCAAATCCTACAACCCCTAGATTTCAGTCCCTCTCCAAATATGGTCCCTCGAGCCGGATAGGTGGGTGCAGTGAGATAATTAGCGAAAAGGTTACACGTGCAGTGGACATAGAGACGCTCTGTGACCCTGAAAATTACGGGGTTCACACGACATTTTCCACCAGCAAAAAGGACAGCCTTATAGTGATCGTCACCGTTTTAGAACAATAGACCGTGTTGACATTTCCGAAATTAAAACATTGCTCAATTCGTGTCTGTCCCGTGAACGCGGGTGTGTGGGCACGCAGCCCGCCCGAGATTCGAACGCGATCTAGCGAAGTAAAGTGAATCAGCAGAAATCACCGGTCGGTACATTATCATCTGACAGATACATAACCTAGCACCTGTCATTAGAACTCAGCATGTCCGACACGATGAGGAGAGAATTCCCGACATCCAAATCAACAATGATCCCCCCAACAAGACCTCAACACTGGAGCGTGTCGTCATTAAAACACGGCGCTCCAAACAAATATTGACATCAACAAGTGAGCCACTGAAAGGCCTTCAGGCATTTCAAATGAGAGAACTCCTCTGCATGGCGGATGAGATCGCACAGCGATATGCGACGATCACTGACCCGCAAGTTAATCCAAGTATCAACCCGAAAATCGCCCAAGTGATTCTTGATGGCCAAGAAAAATCATTGCAACAGGGCTGGGAGGCACTGCTAGAACAGCTCATTGCTCATCTCCTCAGAAAGTCCTGGGATACGCAAACGCTCAAGGATTGGGAGGTTCAGCTGGGGAAGCACGAACGCTTCCCATCTATAGAGGCTTTCATCACCTATCTCGGGTCGTGTGCGAGGGGTCACAACGCTGGCAACACCCTCAATGCCACCCTCGATCAGCCTAGCACCTCAACGAACCCGAAACGACGAGCTCATGTCGCTTCAACTCAGCCAGGGGAGGCAGAAGACTCAACAAGGCTCCTCCCATCCAAAAACTGTGCTCGCTGCAAAGGAGCACACTTCATCGCTGCCTGCCTACACTTCCAGAAACTCACCCCCCAGGCAAGAAACACCTTTGGGGGACAGAATGAGCTGTGTTACAACTGTTTGGGACCCCACATCATCAAGAAGTGCACGTCCCAGACGACTTGCCTCAAGTGCACGCGAAGGCATCATATGCTGATCCATCCAGGAAGTACATTCACCTCGGACGCAACAGGTGATAGCCAATCACCAGAGGAAAAACATGGTGCATGAATCCAATTATCAAATCACTCGATCATCATTCTTATGGTCTCCACATCAACAGAACCAAGACCATCAGCAACAAACTTACCTAGCCAAGCAGAGGAGCAATGAGAAACATCAGGAAGTTAGCAGAAATCATCAATCAGACCATCCCCTAGTGCTGTTAGCCACAGTACAAGTTAGAACAATTTCAGCAAGAAGCTATGCAATTGAAGCAAGCGTACTGATCGACCAGGGATCAAAGTTTCGTTCATCGCCGAAGAGCTAGTAAATCAGCTGCATCTTCCAAGGAGGTCATTAACCATTGAGTTAGTGGGTATTGGTGGAACCCAATCAGAACACACAAGACGAGTCGTGTCACTCAATCTCCAGGGAAATGGAGAAATTCAGAGTGTGCCAATCAACACCCACATCCTGAAGAAAATTAACCACACGACTGCCATGATTCTCGTGTGAGTCAGCTAAGATTGGATCCCTAGAAAATCTCCAACTAGCGGATCCCGAATTATCACCAGCCTGGACCAATAGAGATAATCATCGGAGCTGTTAATTATGAGCGGATTTTCAAGGAGACAGATGTCAGGTCGAGGTCCACCAATGTTATTGGCCAAAACACAACATTTGGTTGGATACGATCAGGTCCAATCAACAATATCACGACTTGCTCACCCAAACTCTCCTTATCTGCAGTACGGGGAGATACGAACGAGCAGCTCCTGGAACTTCTCCAAAAGTTTTGGGTCCAGGAACAACTACCACCTCAGTCATCAAACAATCCGGAGTTGTCACCAGAGGAAGTTGCTTGCGAGACTCATTTCCAAGCAACACACAGCAGAGATGAATCAGGGCGCTATGTGGTGCGGCTACCACTGAGGACATCATCAGCAGCCCTTGGAGAGTCAAAAAAGAGGGCTCTCCAGCAGCTCAGCTCAATTACCAGGCGCCTTAGAAGAGACAGACCCTACAAGAAACTGTACTGTGAGTTTATCAACGAGTACGAGCCTCTGGGGCATATGCAGAAGACACCAAGAAATCAAGAACCTCAACAAGTGTATTATCTGCCGCATCACGGGGTATTGAGAGAAGACGCGTCCACAACGAAACTGAGGGTCGTGTTCAACGGATCCAGCCCGAGCTCATCAGGTGTATCACTGAATGACGTGCTCTACCCAGGTGCCAAGCTCCAGGCTGATGCAATGGAGATACTCACCAGACTGAAAAAACATCGATTCGTCTTCCGAACAGACATAGTTAAAATGTTCCGACAGATTCGAGTCCATCAAGATGATTGGCCCCTCCAAAGAATCCTGTGGGTCAATGAAAAGAACGAGCTCATCACCTACGGACTCAACTGTTCACCGTGGCTGTCACTAAGAGCTCTTCAACAATTAGCCACTGATGAGGGACACAGGTTCCCAGCAGTAGTCGAGACACTCATGGAAGACCGTTATGTCGATGACATATACGGTGGAGCAGATTCCATTCAGGATCTCCGAGAAATAGCCATTCAACTAAAAGAACTCTGTATGGCGAGAGGCTTCCCCCTACAGAAGTGGAGCAGCAATTGTCCAAAAGCCCTGCAGGAGCCAGGCTTAGCAACAGAGGACACATTCATCCAGTTCGACGAGTCAATCATCAAGCTACTTGGATTGTGTTGGGAACAATCAACCGGACAATTCAGGTACAAATCCAAGGATTTCAACACCACGAAAATCACGAAGCGAGTTATGTTATCAGGGATAGCACAAATCTTTGACCCTTCAGATTTATCGCACCAGTGGTCATCAGAGGGAAGATTTTCATTCAGAATCTTTGGAAATTGAAAATCAACTGGGACGATCCAATCCCCCCAGAGCAAGCAAACCTATGGATGACCTTCAGAGAAAGCATCATCGAACTGAACCAAATCACGGTCCCAAGGTGGCTGAGAACATCACCAGGCAGAACGAGAATCCAACTCCATGGATTCCCAGACGCATCAACAACGGCGATGCCCGCTGTGGTCTATCTGAGGACAGATAGACCTAACGAGGAAGCAACAGCAGTCTTGGTGTGTGCAAAAACCAAGGTTGCACCACTCAAGAGCATCACCATCCCTCGGCTGGAGCTGACAGCAGCGCTGCAGCTAACCCAACTGGCAGCAGCCACTCAACGCATGCTGAAGCTAGAAAATCCAGAAATCCAACTCTGGACAAACTCATCAGTAGTTCTAGCATGGATCAACAGCCCAGCAGGAAAATGGAAAGAGTACGTACGAAATAGAGTACAGAAAATCCAGGACACTCTCCCAGAGACATCATGGAAGCACATCAGCGGGAAGCACAACCCAGCTGATTGTGCATCAAGAGGAATCTCACCAACAGAGCTCTCCAGACATCACCTGTGATCAGGCCCAGAATGGCTGAGGCAGCCCCCCAGCAACTAGCCAAAATCACCAGCTGAAAGTTCACCAGACACTGTGCTAGAGGCCAAACTATTCTTGAAATTGTAAATACTATTTGGAGTGACTGACAAATATGAAAACTTACTTCTACCGGAGTAACATCCGATGCGAGTAACATAATTACATTTGTATCAAGAACTGAACTGCCATAAAATAGTTTACGTATATCATATTTATTGCCCAATATTTAATGTCCCCCTTCGCTCTCCAAATAGTATTTTCAATTTTAACAATAGTTTCCACAAAACAAATATAAGGTCATTTTAAGTGCAGCCTTCCACTATTTTTTCCACGCGAATACGAGGGATGGGAACTGATTATTATCATTTCTGCGGTAATATCAACAAAACCGTCATTTTTACGCAAAAAGTATGTTAACATTTTTTGCGCAGAATTTTGCGTACAACATTTTTGTGTTGTTTGATTTAGAAACTATTTTTTTCCTGGATTAGCGGGGGAAGAATTGGTCGAACACAGTATGTGAAGTGAAAAACTTGACACTGTCTTTAACAAACCGAATAACAATTTATTTATGGCTTGAACTACAAAGTCAAGAGAAATTCTACAATATTTACACCGGTAGTTAATTTGTCTTAATAAACACACACTATTGCTGTACTAAATCGAACTGAGTTGAGTCGCTATTGTTCACTGAATTACTTGGTGATTGTCTATATTAACTCAATATCACTTTAGTTGAATATTTCACTTAAAGCCTTTTCATCTACTAACCCCGTGGGTTACAATCAGCTCAATAGATGAATGTACTATGAATGTACACCTATCTTAGTTCATATATGGTAAGTAGTCGATCTTTCTGCTTAAAGTAACTATTGGGTTGATACGTTGGGAAAAGTGCGGCAAAAACGATGGGTTGTGTCAAGGCACGTTGCTGAACTTGAACTAGGGGTATAACCCCAGCGTTCCGAACTGGCCCCGAGGTCCGATAAATCTCGAGGGTCTCCGAATGCGGCCGATGACCATCGGTCGTTGGTTCTCAAATTTCAGCCGTTACTGATACATTTAGGTTGAGTTTTAAACATGTGTATTATGTTTTTTCCCATAAAATTGATAATATTTATTCTATTATAGAATATAGATAGAATATAGAATAGATAGATAGAGATCTATCTATCTATCTATCTATCTATCTATCTATCTATCTATCTATCTATCTATCTATCTATCTATCTATCTATCTATCTATCTATCTATCTATCTATCTATCTATCTATCTATCTATCTATCTATCTATCTATCTATCTATCTATCTATCTATCTATCTATCTATCTATCTATCTATCTATCTATCTATCTATCTATCTATCTATCTATCTATCTATCTATCTATCTATCTATCTATCTATCTATCTATCTATCTATCTATCTATCTATCTATCTATCTATCTATCTATCTATCTATCTATCTATCTATCTATCTATCTATCTATCTATCTATCTATCTATCTATCTATCTATCTATCTATCTATCTATCTATCTATCTATCTATCTATCTATCTATCTATCTATCTATCTATCTATCTATCTATCTATCTATCTATCTATCTATCTATCTATCTATCTATCTATCTATCTATCTATCTATCTATCTATCTATCTATCTATCTATCTATCTATCTATCTATCTATCTATCTATCTATCTATCTATCTATCTATCTATCTATCTATCTATCTATCTATCTATCTATCTATCTATCTATCTATCTATCTATCTATCTATCTATCTATCTATATGTTCTCTATCTTCTCTATCTTCTCTATCTCTATATATATAAAAATGAATTACTATGACTTTGTAACGCTAAAACTCGAAAATGAGTCGACCGATTTAAACGATTTTTAAAAATTTTATTCCTTTGATCATATATGTGGTCAGAAAGTAAAAAAATTACAATAAATATGGAAGCAATTCTAAATAAATCCGATTTTGTATATTCGAGAATTTTATGAAATTCTGGTGAGTACTGCCTATCATTTTTTTTGATGTTTTGAACAATATTTTGGGGTTGTGATGGTATCTGTTTATGTCATTTCTCTAACCGCATATTAGAGTTTTAGTGTATTAGTGTACAGGAATACAAAAACTACAGCAATATCTGCGTAGTGAAGCCGCGTTTTTGAGATAAGTACAATTTGTTTTTTGTAAGAGTGAAATAATTCCGTAAAAACAACCCTATATCTTTTTAGTATTTATCATTAGTGAAATAATGCTCTAAGATTAATCCTGTACCGTCTTAATGTTTATTACTAATGCCAAAAAAACGACGAGTGGACATAGGTCGTCGCAGACATGCAACACAACGGCAATCAACTTTTCGTTTAAATCAAACTGATAAACAGCGAGAGGATTTCAATGAAAATAGTCGTGATCTTAGATTAAGAGTGACTGATAATGAGCCTCAGATGACCAGGTTGAGAATACATCAAAGTCGTACACTCCAAGCGCATCGTCACCAAGAACGACACAAGGACCATGAAGGATTGCGTCGTCATAATGTTTCTGTAAACCTGGAATGAGCGGCATTTCATTACGATCCGGAAATTGATTACAGTGCGGACAAATCAGTGATGATTGGACAAATGTCAAGCGTCTGTCCACATTGTAAGGCGTTCAAATTTAGCAAAGAAGCTCCTGGATTATGTTGTGCAGGTTGAAAAGTAAAATTGCCGCAATTAGTACCGCCAGCAGAGCCATTACATGGATTGGTTTCAGGAACAAGCCCGAACTCTACACACTTTTTGACGAACATTAGAAAATACAACAATTGCTTCCAAATGACGTCATTCGGCGCTTCTCATATTATACAGCAAAATTTGATGCCTACTTTCAAGGTACTCATTACAACTAAAGCTTTTGTCGTGTCATGGATAATTGCAAAAAAAATTAGAATAAATAGAACCAATCAATTGCATATTCTAATTGCAGATTCAAGGACGAATATACCACTTATTAGGGGCGTTGTTGCGATCGCCAGATGTGGATCATAAATTTTTACAAATTTATTTCATGGGTAATTCGGAAAGTGAAGTCAATCAACGTCGTGCTCATAACTCACACACGAAACGAGAAATTGTCGAAGATCTACAAACGTTTCTTCATCAGAGGGACCCTCGTCAACTTTTTGCCGCGCACAGGCAAGTCCTGTGCTACTATGGCTACCTTTCATAGAGGTCCTTTCGCCCCATCAAAAGGCCAGGGTTTACCGTTCTCCACTGAACTTTGTTTCCCCCGGAAGTTGCTCGGCCTCACTAACTGAGTTCCCTACTTCCTAGCCTTTTGAGGTCTTTGTCTCGACGCCAGAAGAGCAAGTCCTTTTCTTCGTGAAGAAAATGGTTCCTCAACTTCATGTCTTGACATGCACCGCCAACTGCCATCCCGAGTCCCATGCCTCGTCTCGAGTGCTGACTTTTCTCCAAGTACCCCGAGGGGAGCTTGAAGCGTCAGAGGCACCACTCGAACCCGAGAGGAATGCCGTGTGAGCTCATCATTGCAGCTGCCCCGCGACCCTGAAATCAACGATTATATTAGTGTTGACCCTACTTGGGTTTTGGTGCCTATTATCAAGTGCCACGTAATGAGAAGGAGATTTAACAACTCCTGGTATTCCGCAGAGCTGTCTCCCAGTTGAGCGCATCTCTGCGACCTGCAGCAGTCGCGCATCTCCGCGGCCTCCAACTTGTTTTGCGGAAAAGTGAAGCCTTTCTGGTCCACAAGTTTCCATGGAAAAATTCCATGGGCGGGGTAGAAGACCCAAGTTGATTTTGAATCAAAGATCGGGGAGTGCATTAGGCGACATTTGCATATTGTTAGCATATCCCTTTGCTTCTCCGAATCGCACGTTCGAAGTAGGTGGACATTATCGTACCACCATCCTTCTTTTCTGGGGTGAGATTAGGATTCAGGTAGATTGTGCCGACGTTCGTCTAGGCCTTCCCCCGTCTCCCTCTCTGTTTTGACTGCCTTATTATTATGCGCTAATATTTCTATAGAGCATTTTCAGTCACGTATTATCAAATATTCTGACTGTGTTGTTATTGTTCTTCACAGAACGTTACCCAGTCATGTATTATCAATTTATATTCTCTCATTTTCAATGTATGCCAGTTTACTGTTATTATCTACCATCTCCTTCCGTAAGAGTTTTCTTACTTTTGGAGTCTTTCCTAGGGCTCCAGTTCCATTTGTCTCTGGGCTGCTCGCGCATTATCCTTCTTTACGAGTGTTCTTTTGGCAAACCTCGCGAAGTGCGGAAAGAGCTCTTCAGAGACTAGGTCTGGCTTCCTTGGCGGCCATGGCATGTTGGCCTTTTCCACTTCGTTCTGAAGTTGGGCTCTCTCTGCAGCATATTTTTGACATTCCAGCATTATGTGATCCGGTGTCTCAATTTCCCCGCACTGGCAGTTCTCACTGTCAGACAGTGTGAAATAGGCCAGCTTAGAGTTGAAGTCACCATGGCCCGACAGGAATTGTGCTGTGTAGTGTGATCCTTTGATCCACGTAGCATTCATCCTGTCTTTTACATTGCTGAAGTAGTCTTATGTGCATCTCCCTTTATTTGAGGACTTCCATCTGTTCTGCCAAATGGTCATGAAATAGTCATCCACTGCCTCTTTGATTTTGTTGGTTTGATCATTGTTATTATCGATTTGATCATCGGAGTGTTCACTCCCATTTGTTTCACAGTTTGGGTCCTCTTGTCTCCCATTACTATCACCTTCTTGATCTGGATCGGTCTCCATGCTGGGGTCGTATATTGTTTCCCCCAGGATAAATTGGATTCCTTTCCTGATCATGTAATAGTATTTCCTCTTTTTCACCTCAAGGTCTATGGGAAGTCTACCCGCGATAACTCCTAGGGCGTCCGTGGACGTCGTTTTGTAGGCTCTCGTTATCGTAAGGAGGACTTGCTTTTGTGCCTTTTCCATTTCCTTGTTGGTTCTCGCATGTAGTAGGTCCACCCATCCAGCCGCCGCATACGTCGTAGTCGGAAGGAATAGGCCTTTGTATAATATATTTAACGTTCGATCCCCCAGCCCCCATTTTGCCTGGGAATTCCATGGAATCGGTTAGAGGTTTTCTCACATATATTATTGACATGTTGGGAGATCCTCATCCCTTGTTCCATAGTTACCCCCAGGTATCTAATCGAGGTTACTGCCTTGATCCGTACCCCATCTACCATGATCCTGGGTGGTCTCCCTTTCATGTCTAGTTTACCTCCGAGCAGGATCTGGTTTGTTTTTGGTCCGGACAGCTTAAGTTTTTGGTCGCGGCACCATTCAGTGATCGCGTCCACAACCTCTTGTCCCTTATTCTCGAGTGCCTTTCTCGACCCTCCATGTACCAGAACCAGTATGTCATCCGCATAAGATGTGGGTTCACAATTCATCATTTCGAGTCTACTTAGTAGCTCATCCAGGATGAGGTCCCAACAAACCGGTCCCGGTATTGAGCCTTGTGGGCATCCCTTTGTTACGTCCTTTTTGACGATTTCTGAGATGAGTCCGTATTTTGGAGCTATTTCCACTTGCCTCTCATTGAAGTAGTCTTTCATCAGCAGAAACATGTTTCTCGAACATTGTCGCCGATTAAGATTGGCTAGGATAGAGGGCCACCAGACGTTATCAAACGCACCAGATATGTCGAAGGATAGAGCCAGCGAGTACTTATTTTCATTATTCGGTCTATTTTCATCCCTGGCTCTGAGGAGCTCTCTAACCCTTACTATGGCATCCTCCGTTGATTTTTGAGGTTTAAAGCCGTATTGTACGGGTGACGCAAAATCGGGATGATCAAAGATTGGTTCCAGTCTTTTCGCCACAATTTTCTCCAGCCACTTCCCCAACGTTGGCAGTAGACAAATTGGCCTGTATGACTTGGGATCTTTGTCGTCCTTTTCCGGTCCTTTTTTGAGAACCAGAACTTGACCGATTTTCCAGCTCCTTGGAAAAACTCCAAATTTCAGACAGCTGTTGAACATTACCCTGTACACCTTTTTCATACATCCGTACGAGCTCTTAAGGATTTCCACATTGATCATGTCCCTGCCTGGTGACTTTCCGTTTCTGAGATTTTTTAGGGCGACCAGTATCTCGGATTCCGAGAATGGTGGATCGTCCCCTTCACAGAGTGGCTCGTCAGCCATGGTCCTGGTCCATTTATGACCTAAAGTTTCATTCTCTGTCTCGTCGTCCGGAATTAGGGTGTTGAGCAAAGTTCTGGTTGTATTTTCAAAGTTTAGCGTTGCGTTCCCGTCTATATTCGATTTTACGGTACTAATAACACTATCCAGCTGTAATCTATTTGTTGCATGTCGGTAGTTCCAGGCCCAGGCGTTTGAGTTGCCCTCCTCGGAAACGAAATTTTCATAACTTTTCCTTCTGGATTTGTTCAACTCGAGCTTATATTGTGCTTTCTGCCTTTGAAGTGCAATTTTTAGCTCTCGTGCCTTACCAGAGTGGGCGTCTCTTTTACGCTCTCTTCGCAGCTCTTTTTCAAGTCTGTTTTTCGCTGCCTTGAACCTCTCCAAGTCGGGGTTCCACCAGGGCGTCTTTTTCCTGGGTTTGCAGCTTTTTGGGACTGTTTCCTTACACGCCCCCAAAATCGCCGACTCTATTTTTGCTGCTAGCTCGTCGACTTCTTCCGGGATCGTGGGTTGGAATTTCTCCAATTGCTTGCTTTGGCATTTTAGATTCTCTATGAATTTCATCCAGTCTGCTTTCTTTATATTATATCTGGACGTTTTTTCTTTGAGTTCATACCATCCCGGAGTAGTCGCCCCGTTGAAATTGATCTCGATCTCAATCGCTCTGTGATCGCTCGAGATCATCCCCGGCTTCACGCACCATTTGTTGAACTTCTCAACCAGCTTTGGCGTCGCCAATGTTATGTCTATGTTCGATTCCTTTCCTGCCCTTGCCCATGTGGCAGGATGGCCCCTTTCATTCGCTACTACCAGTTGCTGCTCTTCGATCAACATTTCGAGTTCTTTGCCTTGCTCGTCGCTTGTTCCACACCCCCAAAGTGTGGACTTTGCGTTCGCATCCGCAGCTATTAGGACCTGCTCCCCTTTCAGTTTGACGAGGATTCTCCTTAGTTCATTTAGGAAGGGTTGCATTGCTTCTTTTTTCCTGCTTTTGGCACATTGAAAGTAGGCACTTATGATATACAGTGATCCAAATGGGCCTGTGATTTGAGCACAAGCGAAGTGGGGACTACAGAGCTGTGTTATTTTCAAGATGCTGTAGTCTCTATTTACTAGAGCCACAGATGCCCAGGGGTTTCCTCCTTTGTTGGAGTCTTCCCCATGGACGATCCTCGCTCCGGTTCCTAGTCCTCTTATCTTGCCTCCCACACAGTATGGTTCCTGCATTAGTATTATATCGTGTTTGCCTCTGTCAATTTGAACTCTGAGCTCACTTGTTGCCACCTTTGATCTCTCCAAGTTTATTTGAAGCAGTCTTAGGTGGCTAGGACTCTCTGGCTCTCTGTGTCTCCCTAAGAACCCTTGCGTTTGAGGCCTGGTATTTTCAAAAGGCACTGTCCGTAGGGCACTATCGAGATTCTCTCTTCTGGTCTCTGAGCATCTCTCCAGTCTTACCTGTAGCTTTTTGAGGTTGCCATGCATGACAGTTGGCCCTATGGTTTCACCATTTTGGGTTTCTATGTCACTGGTTGCCTCGCATTGCGTGCGGCTCATCTGGATTGATCTCACGAAACCGTTTCTGTCAGGCTCTTCGCTTCTCTCCAGCGCGTTCTCATGTGACCGTCTGTTATTTTCAATTGTCTGGTCGTTTGAGTCGCTGCTGGGGTTCTCACGTTGTCGGGGGTCTCTGTTGAGACGTTTCCCTATCTCGTAGACATTGAGTCATATTGTGTTATCGGTTTTATTCATCCCTGGATCTCTCCCAGCCTCCACGGACCCTCACATATTGGAACCTGACGGTGCCCGCCCGGGACCGACCCCAGGTCGGGGGACGCCAGGTTAGGAGTTTTGTCCAGGAATATAGTCCGCTACTGATATCGGCAGAGTCTCCCCTGCTTTTTCACTCCGCTTCCTCTCTCTCCAACGCATGTTCTCAGGCCACACATTGGGGTGGCCGGTTCCCTGATTCAGAGATATCCTCAGGTGCCCTTCTTAGCCGAAGCCGAGGTCGAAGCTGTGTGTTGGGTTCCCTCAACAGCCAGACCCCTCTTTTCCGGCGACATCGGGTTGCTGTGCACGGCACTACACACAGGAGGGTTTGGCCAGTTCCTCTTCTGGTCACTGTCCTTAGAGTCTATTTGTTGGGTCCAGTGGACCCACTGATGCAGCCTTAGCTGCAGGGTTGGGTGGAGGGGCGACCCCGGCCGTAGCAGTTAGCCACCTCCATCCTCCCATGGAAAGATATAGTCATCGACACCCTGGGAAGTCCAGCGCCTCCCAATTAGTTTTTGACTCGTATTGCCTTGAAAAAAGGCCTAAAAAAAAGGAACGCAGATGAGTCGCGCGATTTAACACGCTAACCCATCCGCATTCCTGTCATCCACGGGAGCGATCTCTGTCTGTCATTTGGATGAAGTTTCTAGAGAGTTATGGGAAAACAGAGCCAATGTCTCCATTTTTCCCTTCTTGTGAGGATTTCCCTAACGATGACTTTGTCTACTAATCAAGCCACTCCACCAGTATCATATAAGGTACTTGCTTAGTTGTTTTTAAGAAGCTGAGGAATACTAGATAGCATCCTGCACGATCTTTACCTAGGCGTTCGCTTTAATGGCTGCTGGACTGTAGAGGCAGCAGATCCCAGAGGGTCTGGTCCTGCACAGATCCTATTACTTGACTTTCCCAGCGCCCATACTTTTAGGTATGGACTATTGCCGTCTCCGTTATCATTGATGTATTCAGGGTCTTCATAGTAGCAAGACGTATTACTTGGGGAGGCTGAGGAGGTTTAACTCGAGAGCCTAAGAGAGTTGTCCTCCTTCACTTTACATTCCGTCTCCCAGTTTCCGTGCTAGGCTACTTCCAGGCTATCACTTCTCCATCAATTGATTGGGAATCCTCACGAATACCTGGGTGCCCAGGATTTATATGTGTTTTTATTCTTGCCTCAGAAGAGGCTGCTTGTAGTGTTGTGTGTCATCCATGTAGGTGACTTTTCAGTTGGTTCCGCGGCACCCGAACCCAATTAGTTCAACGAGTTATTCTAGTGTACTGTGATTTGGTGTGTTAAAGGGGCCGCTCACTCGACGGCGGGGCCCCTTCATCACCTTCGCCCTGACTCTCTCTCGTTGTTATTATTTTGTTGTCTTTGAGGTTGTTCATTATTCAATTTCGGTTTCCTTTATTTCTCTCTTTTGCCGACCATTTGGCTTATTTGTTTTCCTTTCCTCTATACGTATTACAGTCTTTTCTTTGCACAGTTCGCCTTGGTGCAGGTCGATTAGTCCGCCGAGGACTGCTTCATGTCATGAGGTGGCATAAGTGTACAATTATTTATTTACTTTATATAGCCTTTTACCTTGAGCCTTTTTGGGGCTCTTTTATTGTATAGAGAGTATTATAGTACTATAATGGCTTCCTCTTTGTTTGACAGTTTCCTTTTCCTTTATCTGTCCCTACGGGGATCAGAGGTGTGTTTCCGTGTGTGTGGTGGTGTTAGGCCGACTTTATTATCAATGTATTAAGAGAGGACTGGAGTCGGTAATCCCGTCCTCTCTTCTTGCAAGGATTTCCCGAACGATGACTTTGTCTACTAGTCAAGTCAGTTACCAGTGTCATAGAAGCTACTTGCTTGGTTATTTTAAGGAGGTGAGGAATGATAGGTAGCATCCTGCACGATCTCCACCCAAGTGTTCGCTTTAATGGCTGCTAAGCTGTTGAGGCAGCAGATCCCAGGATGTATGGGGGACTGGGTCTGCACAGATCCTATTACTTGATGTTCCCAGCGTCCATACTGTTAATTGAGTATGCACTATTGCCGTCTTCGTAGCCGCCGACTTACTCAGGGTCTTCTTAGTGGCAAAACGTATTGCTTGGGGGAGGCTGAGGAGGTTCAACAAGAGCGATTGGGAGAGAGTTATCCTCCTGCACTTTACTTTCCTCCTCCTAGTTTCCGTGCTACGCCACTTCCAGACTGCCGCTTTTCGGTCATTTGGTTGGGACTCTTTACGATTACCTGGGTGCCCAGGGTTTGTACATGTTTTTATATTATTGCCTCAGTGTTGAGACTTTCTGTTGTGTTGTGTATCACCCTTGGAATGTGATTTGTGAACTTGTTCCGAGGCACCCGAAGCATAGTTCTTTCAACGAGTTATTCTAGTGTGCTAGACGGGGTGTATTTGAGGGGCCTCACGCCTGTCAGCGGGGCCTTCTCCCACCACTTCCGTCCTGACTCTTTCTCGCTGTTATTCACGGATCATTTTGTTTCTTTTCGGGTTCCCTTTACTCTCTTTCGACCAACTATTTCATTCCTTTTGCAACTACACTCTCCCCCTCTGTCCGTATTGCTTTCTTTCTTTTGTGCAGTTTGCCCTTATATGGGTCAGTTGGTCAGTCAAAAGGTTACTCTACGTCATCGCGTGGGAGAGGCACCTACAAATCCTCCGCCTCGCGCCTCTTTGGGCTCTATTTATTGTGTCGAGAGTATTTTATTGATCCTTCTTTGTATTACTCATTATTTATCAAAATAGTATTATTTTTGCTCTGCTCCTGTTGAGGGAGAGAGGTGTGTTTTCGTGTATGTGGTGGTGTTTTACTTGAGGTGGTAAACCACATAGTGAGTTGGTTATCTCATCTGAGATGCCGACTCGTGGTAACGCTGTCTGGTATAACTGGCGGCAATCGCTAGTCCGATCTCGCGTTCTTGCTTAGTTAATACAAGACGCCTAAGGAAGCACAAAATTTGGGGTTTATTATGGGACTTGTACTTCATTTAACCGTTACACGGTACCCGAATGCACACCTCCCGCCCGAGGGTAGAGAGAGTACACCCAAGTTACTTACGGCACAGAAAATTGTGAAATTTATATAGTATATAAGCTCTATCAGACAATATTGTTAGCGTGGCGAAATATCATTGCCAAACCTTGGTGAGATAACAGCCCATCACCCTACTCGGGTGAATCCGTCTCTCCATCAGGAGCAACGACTGTTAAGTCGTAGATCCACAGGTTACCATGCATATTGCGATGTGTGAGCCTATATGATAAATTTCGATTTATAATAGCATGTGTACGTATTTTTTGCCTTCGCAAAGTTTTTCAACATGCACATGCGGGTTGTGGACTTATCGCCCGAATATAATCCATAGCATCCTCCTGGGTATATAATCAATTTTCCCGTTTCGGAGTTGGTCCGATGCTAGGTGTGTTCGTTAGCGACGATTTGGACGTAGCCGTTTCGTTCGTGCCCTCACCACCACGACAAGGTGAACACTTGGGAGGGACGTTTCTTCATCAGAATAACGAATTGATTAAGTTGATCAAAATTGCGTTGGATCGGATGCCAACGGACAATTATAATATCGTTTTCAGGGCCGAGCACGCAGGAAGATTCAATTCACCAACGATCGACGAAGTGGCCGTGGTTATTGTCGGGGAAAATTTGCAGTCTAGAGACATCGTTCTTGATCGTCGAAATTGAAATTTGAAATTGAAATTTGAAATTGAAATTTGAAATTGAAATTTGAAATTGAAATTTGAAATTGAAATTTGAAATTGAAATTTGAAATTGAAATTTGAAATTGAAATTTGAAATTGAAATTTGAAAATTGAAATTTGAAATTGAAATTTGAAATTGAAATTTGAAATTGAAATTTGAAATTGAAATTTGAAATTGAAATTGAAATTGAAATTGAAATTGAAATTTGAAATTGAAATTTGAAATTGAAATTTGAAATTGAAATTTGAAATTGAAATTTGAAATTGAAATTTGAAATTGAAATTTGAAATTGAAATTTGAAATTGAAATTTGAAATTGAAATTTGAAATTGAAATTTGAAATTGAAATTTGAAATTGAAATTTGAAATTGAAATTTGAAATTGAAATTTGAAATTGAAATTTGAAATTGAAATTTGAAATTGAAATTTGAAATTGAAATTTGAAATTGAAATTTGAAATTGAAATTTGAAATTGAAATTTGAAATTGAAATTTGAATTGAAATTTGAAATTGAAATTTGAAATTGAAATTTGAAATTGAAATTTGAAATTGAAATTTGAAATTGAAATTTGAAATTGAAATTTGAAATTGAAATTTGAAATTGAAATTTGAAATTGAAATTTGAAATTGAAATTTGAAATTGAAATTTGAAATTGAAATTTGAAATTGAAATTTGAAATTGAAATTTGAAATTGAAATTTGAAATTGAAATTTGAAATTGAAATTTGAAATTGAAATTTGAAATTGAAATTTGAAATTGAAATTTGAAATTGAAATTTGAAATTGAAATTTGAAATTGAAATTTGAAATTGAAATTTGAAATTGAAATTTGAAATTGAAAATTTGAAATTGAAATTTGAAATTGAAATTTGAAATTGAAATTTGAAATTGAAATTTGAAATTGAAATTTGAAATTGAAATTGAAATTGAAATTTGAAATTGAAATTTGAAATTGAAATTTGAAATTGAAATTTGAAATTGAAATTTGAAATTGAAATTTGAAATTGAAATTTGAAATTGAAATTTGAAATTGAAATTTGAAATTGAAATTTGAAATTGAAATTTGAAATTGAAATTTGAAATTGAAATTTGAAATTGAAATTTGAAATTGAAATTTGAAATTGAAATTTGAAATTGAAATTTGAAATTGAAATTTGAAATTGAAATTTGAAATTGAAATTTGAAATTGAAATTTGAAATTGAAATTTGAAATTGAAATTTGAAATTGAAATTTGAAATTGAAATTTGAAATTGAAATTTGAAATTGAAATTTGAAATTGAAATTTGAAATTGAAATTTGAAATTGAAATTTGAAATTGAAATTTGAAATTGAAATTTGAAATTGAAATTTGAAATTGAAATTTGAAATTGAAATTTGAAATTGAAATTTGAAATTGAAATTTGAAATTGAAATTTGAAATTGAAATTTGAAATTGAAATTTGAAATTGAAATTTGAAATTGAAATTTGAAATTGAAATTTGAAATTGAAATTTGAAATTGAAATTTGAAATTGAAATTTGAAATTGAAATTTGAAATTGAAATTTGAAATTGAAATTTGAAATTGAAATTTGAAATTGAAATTTGAAATTGAAATTTGAAATTGAAATTTGAAATTGAAATTTGAAATTGAAATTTGAAATTGAAATTTGAAATTGAAATTTGAAATTGAAATTGAAATTGAAATTTGAAATTGAAATTTGAAATTGAAATTTGAAATTGAAATTTGAAATTGAAATTTGAAATTGAAATTTGAAATTGAAATTTGAAATTGAAATTTGAAATTGAAATTTGAAATTGAAATTTGAAATTGAAATTTGAAATTGAAATTTGAAATTGAAATTTGAAATTGAAATTTGAAATTGAAATTTGAAATTGAAATTTGAAATTGAAATTTGAAATTGAAATTTGAAATTGAAATTTGAAATTGAAATTTGAAATTGAAATTTGAAATTGAAATTTGAAATTGAAATTTGAAATTGAAATTTGAAATTGAAATTTGAAATTGAAATTTGAAATTGAAATTTGAAATTGAAATTTGAAATTGAAATTTGAAATTGAAATTTGAAATTGAAATTTGAAATTTGAAATTGAAATTTGAAATTGAAATTTGAAATTGAAATTTGAAATTGAAATTTGAAATTGAAATTTGAAATTGAAATTTGAAATTGAAATTTGAAATTGAAATTTGAAATTGAAATTTGAAATTGAAATTTGAAATTGAAATTTGAAATTGAAATTGAAATTGAAATTTGAAATTGAAATTTGAAATTGAAATTTGAAATTGAAATTTGAAATTGAAATTTGAAATTGAAATTTGAAATTGAAATTTGAAATTGAAATTTGAAATTGAAATTTGAAATTGAAATTTGAAATTGAAATTTGAAATTGAAATTTGAAATTGAAATTTGAAATTGAAATTTGAAATTGAAATTTGAAATTGAAATTTGAAATTGAAATTTGAAATTGAAATTTGAAATTGAAATTTGAAATTGAAATTTGAAATTGAAATTTGAAATTGAAATTTGAAATTGAAATTTGAAATTGAAATTTGAAATTGAAATTTGAAATTGAAATTTGAAATTGAAATTGAAATTTGAAATTGAAATTTGAAATTGAAATTTGAAATTGAAATTTGAAATTGAAATTGAAATTGAAATTTGAAATTGAAATTTGAAATTGAAATTTGAAATTGAAATTTGAAATTGAAATTTGAAATTGAAATTTGAAATTGAAATTTGAAATTGAAATTTGAAATTGAAATTTGAAATTGAAATTTGAAATTGAAATTTGAAATTGAAATTTGAAATTGAAATTTGAAATTGAAATTTGAAATTGAAATTTGAAATTGAAATTTGAAATTGAAATTTGAAATTGAAATTTGAAATTGAAATTTGAAATTGAAATTTGAAATTGAAATTTGAAATTGAAATTTGAAATTGAAATTTGAAATTGAAATTTGAAATTGAAATTTGAAATTGAAATTTGAAATTGAAATTTGAAATTGAAATTTGAAATTGAAATTTGAAATTGAAATTTGAAATTGAAATTTGAAATTGAAATTTGAAATTGAAATTTGAAATTGAAATTTGAAATTGAAATTGAAATTTGAAATTGAAATTTGAAATTGAAATTTGAAATTGAAATTTGAAATTGAAATTTGAAATTGAAATTTGAAATTGAAATTTGAAATTGAAATTTGAAATTGAAATTTGAAATTGAAATTTGAAATTGAAATTTGAAATTGAAATTTGAAATTGAAATTTGAAATTGAAATTTGAAATTGAAATTTGAAATTGAAATTTGAAATTGAAATTTGAAATTGAAATTTGAAATTGAAATTTGAAATTGAAATTTGAAATTGAAATTTGAAATTGAAATTTGAAATTGAAATTTGAAATTGAAATTTGAAATTGAAATTTGAAATTGAAATTTGAAATTGAAATTTGAAATTGAAATTTGAAATTGAAATTTGAAATTGAAATTTGAAATTGAAATTTGAAATTGAAATTTGAAATTGAAATTTGAAATTGAAATTTGAAATTGAAATTTGAAATTGAAATTTGAAATTGAAATTTGAAATTGAAATTGAATTGAAATTGAAATTTGAAATTGAAATTTGAAATTGAAATTTGAAATTGAAATTTGAAATTGAAATTTGAAATTGAAATTTGAAATTGAAATTTGAAATTGAAATTTGAAATTGAAATTTGAAATTGAAATTTGAAATTGAAATTTGAAATTGAAATTTGAAATTGAAATTTGAAATTGAAATTTGAAATTGAAATTTGAAATTGAAATTTGAAATTGAAATTGAAATTGAAATTTGAAATTGAAATTTGAAATTGAAATTTGAAATTGAAATTTGAAATTGAAATTTGAAATTGAAATTTGAAATTGAAATTTGAAATTGAAATTTGAAATTGAAATTTGAAATTGAAATTTGAAATTGAAATTTGAAATTGAAATTTGAAATTGAAATTTGAAATTGAAATTTGAAATTGAAATTTGAAATTGAAATTTGAAATTGAAATTTGAAATTGAAATTTGAAATTGAAATTTGAAATTGAAATTTGAAATTGAAATTTGAAATTGAAATTTGAAATTGAAATTTGAAATTGAAATTTGAAATTGAAATTGAAATTTGAAATTGAAATTTGAAATTGAAATTTGAAATTGAAATTTGAAATTGAAATTTGAAATTGAAATTTGAAATTGAAATTTGAAATTGAAATTTGAATTGAAATTTGAAATTGAAATTTGAAATTGAAATTTGAAATTGAAATTTGAAATTGAAATTTGAAATTGAAATTTGAAATTGAAATTTGAAATTGAAATTTGAAATTGAAATTTGAAATTGAAATTTGAAATTGAAATTTGAAATTGAAATTTGAAATTGAAATTTGAAATTGAAATTTGAAATTGAAATTTGAAATTGAAATTTGAATTGAAATTTTGAAATTGAAATTTGAAATTGAAATTTGAAATTGAAATTTGAAATTGAAATTTGAAATTGAAATTTGAAATTGAAATTTGAAATTGAAATTTGAATTGAAATTTGAAAATTGAAATTTGAAATTGAAATTTGAAATTGAAATTTGAATTGAAATTTGAATTGAAATTTGAAATTGAATTTGAAATTGAAATTTGAAATTGAAATTGAAATTGAAATTTGAATTGAAATTTGAAATTGAAATTTGAAATTGAAATTTGAAATTGAAATTTGAAATTGAAATTTGAAATTGAAATTTGAAATTGAAATTTGAAATGAATTTGAAATTGAATTTGAAATTGAAATTTGAAATTGAAATTTGAAATTGAAATTTGAAATTGAAATTTGAAATTGAAATTTGAAATTGAAATTTGAAATTGAAATTTGAAATTGAAATTTGAAATTGAAATTTGAAATTGAAATTTGAAATTGAAATTTGAAATTGAAATTTGAAATTGAAATTTGAAATTGAAATTTGAAATTGAAATTTTGAAATTGAAATTTGAAATTGAAATTTGAAATTGAAATTTGAAATTGAAATTTGAATGAATTTGAATAATTTGAAATTGAAATTTGAAATTGAAATTTGAAATTGAAATTTGAAATTGAAATTTGAAATTGAAATTTGAAATTGAAATTTGAAATTGAAATTTGAAATTGAAATTTGAAATTGAAATTTGAAATTGAAATTTGAAATTGAAATTTGAAATTGAAATTTGAAATTGAAATTTGAAATTGAAATTTGAAATTGAAATTTGAAATTGAAATTTGAAATTGAAATTTGAAATTGAAATTTGAAATTGAAATTTGAAATTGAAATTTGAAATTGAAATTTGAAATTGAAATTTGAAATTGAAATTTGAAATTGAAATTTGAAATTGAAATTTGAAATTGAAATTTGAAATTGAAATTTGAAATTGAAATTTGAAATTGAAATTTGAAATTGAAATTTGAAATTGAAATTTGAAATTGAAATTTGAAATTGAAATTTGAAATTGAAATTTGAAATTGAAATTTGAAATTGAAATTTGAAATTGAAATTTGAAATTGAAATTTGAAATTGAAATTTGAAATTGAAATTTGAAATTGAAATTTGAAATTGAAATTTGAAATTGAAATTTGAAATTGAAATTTGAAATTGAAATTTGAAATTGAAATTTGAAATTGAAATTTGAAATTGAAATTTGAAATTGAAATTTGAAATTGAAATTTGAAATTGAAATTTGAAATTGAAATTTGAAATTGAAATTTGAAATTGAAATTTGAAATTGAAATTTGAAATTGAAATTTGAAATTGAAATTTGAAATTGAAATTTGAAATTGAAATTTGAAATTGAAATTTGAAATTGAAATTTGAAATTGAAATTTGAAATTGAAATTTGAAATTGAAATTTGAAATTGAAATTTGAAATTGAAATTTGAAATTGAAATTTGAAATTGAAATTTGAAATTGAAATTTGAAATTGAAATTTGAAATTGAAATTTGAAATTGAAATTTGAAATTGAAATTTGAAATGAAATTTGAAATTGAAATTTGAAATTGAAATTTGAAATTGAAATTTGAAATTGAAATTTGAAATTGAAATTTGAAATTGAAATTTGAAATTGAAATTTGAAATTGAAATTTGAAATTGAAATTTGAAATTGAAATTTGAAATTGAAATTTGAAATTGAAATTTGAAATTGAAATTGAAATTGAAATTTGAAATTGAAATTTGAAATTGAAATTTGAAATTGAAATTTGAAATTGAAATTTGAAATTGAAATTGAAATTGAAATTTGAATTGAAATTTGAAATTGAAATTTGAAATTGAAATTTGAAATTGAAATTTGAAATTGAAATTTGAAATTGAAATTTGAAATTGAAATTTGAAATTGAAATTTGAAATTGAAATTTGAAATTGAAATTTGAAATTGAATTTGAAATTGAATTTGAAATTGAAATTTGAAATTGAAATTTGAAATTGAAATTTGAAATTGAAATTTGAAATTGAAATTTGAATGAATTGAAATTGAAATTTGAAATTGAAATTTGAAATTGAAATTTGAAATTGAAATTTGAAATTGAAATTTGAAATTGAAATTTGAAATTGAAATTTGAATTGAAATTTGAAATTGAAATTTGAAATTGAAATTTGAAATTGAAATTTGAAATTGAAATTTGAAATTGAAATTTGAAATTGAAATTTGAAATTGAAATTGAATGAATTTGAAATTGAAATTTGAAATTGAAATTTGAAATTGAAATTTGAAATTGAAATTTGAATTAAAAATTTACAAACGAAATTGGCATTGTAATTAGCGTTGATATGCAAGATGAAGAGTGAAATTGAAATGAACATTTGAAAATTTAGTAGCGAAGTAGTCAACTGAGCCAATTCGATTAGCACAGTGAAAACTGAACGTTACCTACGAATCGAGTTGGCTCAGTTGGCCACTTCGCTACTGAATTGAAAATTTAAATCGAGAATTGAAATCGAAAATGTTAAATATTTGAGGAATTTTGAAAGTATAGACATTATGAGAAATTATTCTATTGCATTTTCCTATTCTCTACATTTATTGGAATCAAAATACGATGGGATGAAAAATCGTTGGGCCAAATAATTTTTATATTGGACCAAAATTAGCATACTTTCATTCTTTACAGAAGTCGAAACCAACAAAAAAGCCAGTGCTATGAATTTTTATTCATACAGACTTATGATCCGCGAAGGCGAAGAGAATCACATTTTGAAGTGCTGCAGCCTCTTCCATCAGTTCGCCGTTGACATGCATGTCAAAATCGAGACTGAACGATTAACATACATTCGTTTGCACCAAAAACAGCTACGATCTGAACAGTACGTTCATCTCCGCGATGCAATCCACGCCGACCGTGATCTCAATAATTTGGGAAGGATGACAATTTTGCCAGCGACTTACATCGGAAGTCCTCGCCATATGCATGAGTACGCGCAAGATGCGATGTCGTATGTAAGATATTATGGCCGGCCGGACCTATTTATAACATTTACATGTAACCCTCTGTGGGTAGAAATTAAGAGAGAATTACTAACTGGCCAAAAATCAGTTGACAGGCATGGCATCATTGTCAGAGTTTTTAAACAAAAGTTGAAGTCACTAATGGATTTCATCGTCAAACATCGTGTGTATGGCCAGGTCCGTTGTTGGATGTACTCCGTTGAATGGCAAAAACGTGGATTGCCACATGCCCATATCTTGATTTGGTTGGTCGACAAAATCAGACCGGATGAAATCGATTCAATTATCTCAGCCGAAATACCCGATCCAGCTGTTGACCATAAATTACATGCAGTGGTTACTAAGAATATGATACATGGGCCTTGCGGAATTTTCAACGATGAATCACCATGTATGGTCAATAGCAAGTGTTCCAAGCGATACCCCAAAGATCTGATTTCAAAAACTGTAACAGGCAATGATGGATACCCATTGTATCGTCGGCAATCAATTGCAGAGAATGGACGATCTACGGTTGTGAAAGTCAAAGGACGAGATGTTCATGTGGATAATCGGTGGATTGTGCCATATTCGCCTATTTTATCCAAAACATTTGAAGCTCACATCAATGTGAAATACTGTAACCCAGTTAAGTCGATCAAGTACATATGTAAATATGTAAATAAAGGGAGTGACATGATCATGTTTGGAGTTCAAAATGAGAAAGACGAAGTATCTCAGTATCAGATGGGTCGCTATGTGAGCAGTAATGAGTCGATTTGGCGTATCTTTTCGTTTCCTATCCACGAGAGATACCCTGCAGTTCAACATTTGGCAGTACATCTCGAAAATGGGCAACGAGTGTATTTTAATCCACAAAATGCAGAGAACATAGCAGCTCAGGCGCCGTCGACAACGTTGACAAGTTTTTTCTCTGTTTGCCAAACAGATCATTTTGCTAGCACTTTAATGTATGCTGAAATGCCACGCTATTATACATGGAATGCAGCATCGAAATCATTCCAACGTCGGAAACAAGGGATACCAGGTGAAGGACATCCAGGTGTATTTTCTTCAGACGCTCTTGGCCGCATCTACACTGTGCACCCAACTAACGCTGAATGTTACTATCTTCGGTTACTGTTGGTAAACGTTCATGGTCCGACGTCGTTTCAATGTCTGAGAACCGTTAATTGGCCTCTGTGTGAAACTTATCGTGAGGCATGTCAGCTTTTACAGTTGCTTGAGAACGATTCACATTGGGATAATACACTCAGAGATTCAGTTATATCGTCATCACCGAATCAAATTCGCACGTTATTTGCGATCATTCTATGTACATGTTCTCCTTCGGCTCCACAAAATTTGTGGGCCACATATAAGGACCACATGTCTGAAGATATTTTGCATCGTGTGCGCCAGCAGAAATCAAATCCAACATTGGAAATGAACGCAGAAATGCACAACGAAGCACTGATCAAGATCGAAGATATGTGTTTATTGATGGGGAATAAAGTGTTGTTGCATTTGGGCATGATATCACCTAACCGCCCAATGCACGATGCATTCAACCATGAATTGGAAAGAGAACAACAATACGATACTGAATCACTAGCTGAAGAAGTACGTAGAAAATTTTCACAGTTCAATCCACAACAATTGATAGCGTACGATTCTTTGATCACAGCTGTGAACAATGGAACCGGTGGTGTTTACTTTCTAGATGCTCCTGGAGGGACGGGAAAGACTTTTTTCATTTCATTGATTTTGGCGAAGATTAGATCACAGCATGCAGTTGCCCTAGCATTGGCTTCATCTGGAATAGCAGCAACTTTATTAGAAGGTGGACGAACTGCACATTCTGCGTTAAACTTACCACTAAACATGCAAATGAATGAGACACCATCATGTAATATTTCCAAAAATAGCGCAATGGCGAAGGTTCTAAAAACATGTCAATTGATCATTTGGGACGAATGCACAATGGCTCACAAAAGGTCACTAGAGGCACTGGATAGGACACTCAAAGATCTTCGTGATAACCGAAAAATTTTTGCTGGTGCAATGATTCTATTATCCGGTGATTTTTCGAATTCAAACGGCTGCAATTTCCAGTGCGTCTGGCGTTCGCGATGACAATCAACAAATCACAAGGCCAGTCCTTGGAAATTTGCGGGATCAATTTGGAATTCCCCTGTTTTGGGCACGGACAACTGTACGTCGCATGTTCACGTGTTGGAAAGCCATCATCATTATTTGTTTACGCGCCAAAAGACAAAACCAAAAATGTAGTTTATGAAAAAGTTCTTAGATAGTTGTTCAGGTAATTCAGATTAGGTGGAAATATGTTGCGAAAAAGCATTCCCAGTTAATTATTCAAGTGATTTAGTTTACGTGTAAATAGAACAGATTAAATCGATTATAATGTTAAACGAATTTGATTCAATCACCAGCAGGAACTTAATTTCTCCGCTGTGATGCCAATATAGATAACTCCTTAAGGTGGGACGAAGTCCAGCGGGTCAGCTTGTTTTTGATAAAATTCATGCGATATTTATGTTGTTATAAACCATTTCAATGGTTCATAACGCTGTATCACGAAAACGGTTGGAGATAAAACAATAAGTATAAAATGAAAGTTGTTCCCATCGTCAAAGTAGACATTTTATGTTTAATGACTTTTGTTCGCAACTCGCATAATTAAGGAGGCATGGTCATCTGAATAATAATTATTGTAATAAGTAACCGAATGAAGTCACTATCGTCGTTAAGCTTGCAATCACCTTATTTCCATGGAGGGTTAAACAGTCGAGATGAAATTCGAGCAGTATCTACATTGTTATTAGCAAATTCAATTGTTCATAACGGGCTACTGCATGAACGAATACAGTTGAGGGAAAAGTTATACCAGGAGAGGTATTTGCCATGCAGAAATACACATTTTGTATTGAATTACTTCATTGCATAATTTACATAATTAACCCCTCAAGTACAGGGTCTATATGTGGTATAAACTCTTCCCGTGATTCATAAAAATTAATTTTCTCCCTTACTATGATAGATATCGGAATTCTGAAAATTATCCCATGAAGTACATGAGTTTAGCAATACAATGCACTTTATTTTTTTTCCAAATAATTTTTTATATTTTTTTCTAATACATGAACATTACGGAAAAAATAAATTTCATGTCAGATGCATTCAATCGTCTCAAAAAAAAATAAAAATTAAATTAAAGATAGATCGAAAATTTAAGAGAAAAAAATCCCGATAGTCCCACTCGGGATTCGAACCCGAGACTCCCAGTTACGCGCCGGGCACTTTTCCAACTAAGCTACCGGGCATATAGAGACTTTCCATTCTCAAATTCGATAAGTACCTACCACCTCTCCATCTTAAGGCATTTATTGAATTAAATTAAAGATAGATCGAAAATTTAAGAGAAAAAAATCCCGATAGTCCCAGTCGGGATTCGAACCCGAGACTCCCAGTTACGCACCGGGCACTTTTCCAACTAAGCTACCGGGCATATAGAGACTTTCCATTCTCAAATTCGATCAGTAACCACCACCTCCCCGTCTGAAGGCATTTATTGAATTAAATTAAAAATAGATCGAAAATTTAAGATTTATCGAGAAAATTTGCCTAAAAAATTCTGAAATTTTGACCAGGCATACTTTGCAAGTCGCTCTATCAGATGAAGTGAATTAAAATTGGATTTTATGAATCACTGATTTATAATTTTAAAAATTCTGACATCTCGTCATCCGACGTCATCCGAATCGTCGATCTCGGTGACCAGTTGAAATATTCAATTAAAATAGGTCTTAAAAGTTGTAGAAAAATATGAGGACAAAAATACCGTACTTTAAACGACTTTTTGGTGAAGGGTGAAGATCATTATTAAATTTTACTTCATAACTATCGACTGTTATGTATAGAACTTATCGTGCATTGAAGAGCGCATTCGAGTCGACGGGAGGCACCCGGCCGATGCGGACACATCGCGCGCTATGGGTGCCGTACTTGAGGGGTTAAGCACGTATGGTCGTCTGCGCTGTCATTCATGTAATGAATGTTCGACGAACTATGGAAGTGGTGAACCAAGTTATTAGATATTAGGTGTGTATTTTTGTATAAGTAGGAATAACATTTATTTTACACATTTTCTCCTATCTCTAACCGTTCTCGGAATTGAGCGTTTGAAATCATCAAAATTGTTAAAAGCAAGTGAAGGAATTGCTTTTTACGATTGACACTCCTTTCCCGAGTGGACATTCGATTTTTGGTTGGAAGTAGAAGCAAATGGATCGAGCTGTTCACGAGGAATCATTGAGGGAGAAATCACTCACCTACGAACACCCACACACACACCCACAGAACTCTCATATAAAACTTGTCAGAACGATGGAAAGCGTCCAGAAAAGTGAAAATTTTCCTTTTCTGAAACGCCACGAGCTCACTATCGGCGTAATTACAATACCTCCCCTAAATCGGGAATTTGACGACGCTGTTCACCATCTTATGTATTTTCGCTATCCCCCCCCCCCCTCATCCGACGGAACAGGTGGCTGACCTGCTTAAGAGTCAATGTAATTACAATTAATGTAATAAGAATGATTATATCTAGGGCGCCATTTATGTCTAATTACTCACCTGTCAGGGCCAATTTTTTATTGAGTTACCCGTACACGGAGAGAAAATTACTTTAAAAATTATGCCAGAAGTCAAGTGAAAAACACGTGCCGAAACGTAGTCCGATTTTCCATTTCATCCGTTGGGAAATGGCGAACGTAACCGGCGTTCCACGAACCGCAAGGGGGGGGGGGGCAATGCGGCGCGCGCTTTGTTTTCGAAGATTTATGGAATACCGATTCGCAAATTGTCACGTCAAACTTCCAGAAAAATTGAGGAGCGTTTAACAAATTTGCCGTCCCGCTCAGGAATTTTCAGGAAGTTTCCAATACATTTCACATTTTCAGAAGAAATTAGGCAACATTCACGTACTTTTTCCGATATGGACTTGAAAATATTCTTACTATTCCATAATCAACTCCCCGATATAGGGAAGTTATTGTAATGACCCCGAAAATCGAAAGTGAAATTTTCATGATATTTTCACTTCTCTCAATGTTTCACATCCTCCTGACACAGTTTCAGAGACATGTACGTATGTGTGTGTGTGTGTATGTATGTGGACAAAATTTTGTGTTCACGGTTTCTCAGGAACCAGTGGGCCAATTTTTTTTTTTTTTTTTTTATCGACGTGGCTCCATAATGTCCAGGTCCGAAAGGAATGTTAAACTGAAATAACAATTCCTTCAATTGTTTTAAACAGTTTTGAATTGTTAAAAACGTTGTATAACAAAAACCGTGGGAGATAGAGGAAAAAGTTTCCAACGAATTTTGTTCCCCACCTGAATATACATAGTTTATATATAATGACTTTTTTCCATAATTGCGCTGATTTAGAAGATATCGCTTAATTAACAATTTCAATTGTTTATAACGCTGTATTTAAAGAACGCTTCCAATTCGGTACGGTGGGATTCCATCTTGGCGGCATTATCGAACCTATCAGTATCGGCATATCTCCAAAACATAATAACTTCACCGTCAGAGTTCTTAAGTATGACACAGAAGTAGGTCCCGAAATCTATAACGTGACTGGGGGTGTACTTCAAGGCTCAGTGTTGGGGCCCCTTCTGTGGAATATCGTATACGACGAACTGCTGAAACTGGCATTGCCGACGGGAGCAAAGCTCGTGGCTTTTGCAGATGACGTGGCTATTATCATCGTGGAAAAACACCTCAAGAATGTGTTTAACAAGATACGGAAATGGATGGACTCGATTGGTCTACAACTTGCAAAGCATAAGACTGAGGTATTGCTCATCACGAGCGGAAGGAGACTGGAGACAATCACGCTGCAAGTCGGCGAGCACGAAATAACTTCCCAGCCCTACACTGAGAAAAAAAATTGTACAATAGGATCAAAAAGATTTATCGGCTTGAATAGTCGCAAAAGGAAATCGCATTACAATATCCATATCTCGATTCGACTTTGATTCTTTGAACTGAAAAAAGTTGCAATTCATATCATAGCATATTTTTTTATCACCATCGCAGTCATTGATAAAACAAAATGAAAACTGTTTCTGTTATAGATATTTAATTATTCTCTCACATAACCTAGCTGTTGCTCAGATCTGATGTTTCTTTCTAATTAAATTAAAATTGTCGTAAGAAATAACAGAGGTTTTCTAATTAGTTGCATTTGGGCTAGAAGCGAATACTTATCATCTTCATGGTATTATGTAGACAGTCACTCGAATGTTACATTGAATGAGAAGAACACATTTCAAATTCCATTGTAGCGTACTGCGTTTTACACAACAATATATTATTTTGAGTTCATATCAGTAACACTTAGGGCAAATAATAATTATATGAGATCGATTCAATTCATGATTTCTTGGACTATGAATTCCCTTAAATCATTACAAATTGGGATAAGATTACGGCCTCAAGAATTGTAATTGAATTATTATTTATCTAAATCATCCTTCATCGCATAGCGACTATTGTAGTCATATATTATACTATTATTTATGTTCTTCAATTAAGTAAAGCTGTTTTCCACTTGATTACTATATTATTGCTACAAACACCTTTTACAATTGATACAATGATGATCACTATTGACTTCTAGCATATTCGCACTTGATCCAAAATTTAAGGTTATTTCTTCGTGTGATTTCGTCGAAATCGAATAAAAGATCTGCTTTGGAGGAATACATGACTGGCTCAATGTAGTATGTAATATCTGCAATTGAAAAGATATCTTTTCTTGTATACTGCATCATTCATGGCGATGAAAAATTATGTTTTAGTATATATACAATATTTTTTTAATTGAAACCAATTTGTGAGTAAACCAATGCAATTCCATTTTCAACTCTCCATAAATTGTTTGGATTCTATTCAACGATTTTTACATCAAAGTATGTTTTCCAGTAGATAGACTTGCAGGAAAGCTAGATTTATTTGACTCCACTTCTCATCCATTCCAAATGAATAAACAAACATTACCATGGACTAATTTTTTTATTCACTTATAGTCATTTTTACATTTTTTTATGATATGAACATGAATCATTGCGTCTTATTACGCCTAACTAACTTATACTTAACGAAACATTTTATGGGCTGCAATGCTGAAATATAAAATACCCTTGGGCAGTTTTTGTTCGGACATTCATTATCAATATATTCATCATTGGAAAGGATTTCTTTTGCTAAGATTCAGGTGAATTTGATGTTTGATAATGAATGTCAGAATTACAAGCGGATTGAAAATTAATCGGTGAATGAAATTACAGAGATTCCACAAGGCAAAAGGAAAATATTATAGACGATATGACTAGCAAAATTATCTCTACTAAGGACATCCCAATCATTTGTGACAGTCACTGCATACGCTTGAATATGTTCCCTTCTTACACTGCGCATTCTGCGAATAACAAAATAAATTTTACTATCTTGTTGGAACATATACACGATCTTTCGGAAAGATGGTGCATCATTAGTACTCTTAATGGCCACTGCCATGTCTTGTTTGTATACAGTTCAATCGAACTTTACCCAAGATAACAAAGTCACATCCCCGTTCACCCCTTCTGGAAGCCCATGAGTGAAATGGTCGGCATTTTCAAGAGAAATCAAAGGGTGTTTAGTTCTTTTCCCTAGACATTCTCAATTGGCTCGTTGAGCAAAAATCTATATGCGATTCGCAACTGATGCTTTTGTGCGACTGTATGAGCTGGATTTACTCGAGATGTCACTATACTGGCTGTTTGTTTAAGCTCTTTATGCTTGCCTTCACAACGAATGGTACAAACCCACCGTAATGGTCCTAATTTTTTCATGGCTAGCATGTAATGAAGTAGAAAGTGGTGCTTTGGTTTAAGAGTTCCAAACAACTGTAAATACAGTTTATGATGCCTTGTGATAAGGTTTTTCAGTGCGCGAACAGATTTCTCCGAAAAACTAGGCGCCATAACTGCACAATAAATTTCCCTTAGCATTATCCATACTTTCCAAACCTGATTACCCTTAGGAACATAGCTACCTATGAGGATACCCAGATTTAAAATTAGGAAAGCCATTTCAGATGCCGATAAAGTGATAGTTCTTTTCTTGATTTGTGCCAGAGAAATGGGAGGGGGAATGTTGGTCCCATTGGGCAAACCACTATTTACTTCGGCAAGTCGAGCATTGAAGTCTATAATCGATACAATTTTGTTTTCTACAATCAAATTATGTAAGATATGACCCATCTCGTATCGACCAATACCTTCATTGATATCATGTGTAGGATCTACAGTAGGTATTTCGGTAATATGGCCGATTACAGAATTCAATACGCAGCTTTCTTTAACCCCGTGTGTACCATTCGCCACTGAATTTTCATATTTTTTTTTAGTACGCAGCAGTGTTTTTCTTTCGTTTACTTGAGTTTGTGTCATTGTTTTGGTGGCCTCACAAATTCTGCAGAAATAAGTTGAGCTAAAACTCTTTGAAAAACCTAAAAGACTGTTTAGACCAAGATTGTCACCCAAAATACGAGCCACTGCAAAATACACAATCGGATGGTCACCATCCACATCCAAAATGATCCCATCTTCCGCTAAACTTCGTAATTCTTCTAGCAAACGAGCAAAAATAACTTGATTTCCAAATTGATCATAATCCATTTCTCTATGAATTTGGGCTACAAACAAATTCTCTAATTGACTCCCGAATTCCGCTGGAAGACAGCTAAGTGTGTAATAAACACCGTTTAATTTTTTTAAGCCACGGTGGCTTTCCAGAGGATTGTTAGTTTCGTATGCATCAGAGTATAAATTCAATGGCATAACCAGTTTTCCATGGTATTTACATTTAATATTTGTCCACACTTCTCCCTGCAACATCGATCTAACTGCATCATCATGAGATTCGCTTTCATTCATTGATTGTACAATTGACGAATAAACATTTGGCAATTCTAAAAACTTTTTCAACACTGATTTCATAGAAATGAATTCCAAAGTTGGTTTGATACGCAAAAACTGTCTCTTTTTTCCTCCTTGAGTAAGTAGTGACGGATCTATTTCAATTGTTTCAGGTTCCACCAGATAACCATGACTCTTCAAATACGCAAACGATTTATACTCCGTGTTGAAATTAGTTAATGAATTCTGAAGAACGTCAAGAGATAAATTCAGCTTCAAAGAATCTGAACAATTTAAAGAATTATGGGTTTCACGAATGGTTTCTATTGTGTTGGCCTGGTAATCCTGAACTAAGTTTATGATTTCATGAGCAGTCGTCCTGTTGATTGAATTGTTTGCGTATAATTTTGACGCTAAAGCGGCCGCTAGCTGTGTGTGTTTCGTCTCTACTTCATATAAACAACTGGCTAGAGAATTCGATTCATTCTCAGAATTCATTGAATTCACTTCAAGATTAGTTGAATATATGAGAGTTTCGTTCAAGCTAACACTGTTGGAGTCATCGTTGTCAGGTGGAAACAATGGATTTGTTTCATCCAAATCTTTGGAATCATCAAATGTGTTATCAATGAATGTTCAATCATCACTATCATTTTTGTCTAATCGTATTTTTTTCGTTAGAATTTCATCTGACGATGAGCAGGGATCCGTGGGTATGAATTCATCCCCTGATGCATGTTTTTTTTTTTAAATGACTCCTATAATAATAGATATTACTGAATGAGGAAGTACACTGGGTAAATGCACAATAGAATCTCCCGTGAGCTGACTGATGTATGCATTTGACATGCAATATGATTGCATCAGGTGTCTCCATTTCTTGAAAACAAATTGGACATGGAAAGGTGGCCATCTTTAGTGCTATATTGTTTTAGATTAATCACAAACGCTCTTAATTAAACTACGCCTTATTGCTCTGTAATCGACGAGATCCAAATAACAACTGGAACAATATTCCTAACATTAAGAAAATCTTAACAAAAACTGCGAAACATAAACGTACGAAATGATGTAGTTGATGAAATTGAAAGCAATACGTCAAAACATACAAAGTATTTGTAATTTAGAAAATTAGTCAATATCATAAAAATCTGCTTTATAAACATTTCTGAGAACGAATAACGTTTAGATAATTTCCAAAATTCGTAAAGTACTGTTATTTATGCGTAAAAATGTTCTAAGCACCGACAATCATAGGACCCGATTCCTCGTTTGTTTTGTACTAATGATGCACCATCTTTCGGAAAGATCGTGTATATGTTCCAACAAGATAGTAAAATTTATTTTGTTATTCGCAGAATGCGCAGTGTAAGAAGGGAACATATTCAAGCGTATGCAGTGACTGTCACAAATGATTGGGATGTCCTTAGTAGAGATAATTTTGCTAGTCATATCGTCTATAATATTTTCCTTTTGCCTTGTGGAATCTCTGTAATTTCATTCACCGATTAATTTTCAATCCGCTTGTAATTCTGACATTCATTATCAAACATCAAATTCACCTGAATCTTAGCAAAAGAAATCCTTTCCAATGATGAATATATTGATAATGAATGTCCGAACAAAAACTGCCCAAGGGTATTTTATATTTCAGCATTGCAGCCCATAAAATGTTTCGTTAAGTATAAGTTAGTTAGGCGTAATAAGACGCAATGATTCATGTTCATATCATAAAAAAATGTAAAAATGACTATAAGTGAATAAAAAATCTAGTCCATGGTAATGTTTGTTTATTCATTTGGAATGGATGAGAAGTGGAGTCAAATAAATCTAGCTTTCCTGCAAGTCTATCTACTGGAAAACATACTTTGATGTAAAAATCGTTGAATAGAATCCAAACAATTTATGGAGAGTTGAAAATGGAATTGCATTGGTTTACTCACAAATTGGTTTCAATTAAAAAAATATTGTATATATACTAAAACATAATTTTTCATCGCCATGAATGATCCAGTATACAAGAAAAGATATCTTTTCAATTGCAGATATTACATACTACATTGAGCCAGTCATGTATTCCTCCAAAGCAGATCTTTTATTCGATTTCGACGAAATCACACGAAGAAATAACCTTAAATTTTGGATCAAGTGCGAATATGCTAGAAGTCAATAGTGATCATCATTGTATCAATTGTAAAAGGTGTTTGTAGCAATAATATAGTAATCAAGTGGAAAACAGCTTTACTTAATTGAAGAACATAAATAATAGTATAATATATGACTACAATAGTCGCTATGCGATGAAGGATGATTTAGATAAATAATAATTCAATTACAATTCTTGAGGCCGTAATCTTATCCCAATTTGTAATGATTTAAGGGAATTCATAGTCCAAGAAATCATGAATTGAATCGATCTCATATAATTATTATTTGCCCTAAGTGTTACTGATATGAACTCAAAATAATATATTGTTGTGTAAAACGCAGTACGCTACAATGGAATTTGAAATGTGTTCTTCTCATTCAATGTAACATTCGAGTGACTGTCTACATAATACCATGAAGATGATAAGTATTCGCTTCTAGCCCAAATGCAACTAATTAGAAAACCTCAGTTATTTCTTACGAAAATTTTAATTTAATTAGAAAGAAACATCAGATCTGAGCAACAGCTAGGTTATGTGAGAGAATAATTAAATATCTATAACCGAAACAGTTTTCATTTTGTTTTATCAATGACTGCGATGGTAATAAAAAAATATGCTATGATATGAATTGCAACTTTTTTCAGTTCAAAAAATCAAAGTCAAATGGAGATATGGATATTGTAATGCGATTTCGTTTTGCGACTATTCAAGCCGATAAATCTTTTTGATCCTATTGTACAATTTCTATTTCTCAGAAATTTTTTTTCTTAGTGTGAGAGAAGGAGAAGAGTAGAGGAGAGTTGGCGAAGCTGTGTAAGTATTCATTTTCATTACGGATGGACGAAGTATACTTAAATTTTACAAACAAAACGGTCGGTTGAAGAAGAATTTGAGAAATTTACGCAGTCGCCTCATTATCGATCCTGAGAAAGATAGACAATTAGTAGGGTTGTTTGATGAGGTGGATCAGGTGGAGCGATTCAAGTAACTAACCCTAAAGTCAATATAACCATAAAAAACACGTGAGGCGTCATGGGACACCTGCTAGATGTGAAACATGGAAACATTAATTTTGATTTGAACTGATCCAAAATTTTTGACGATTTCTAGAGAATGATTGGAAATTTTCAAATACTCAGTTCTTTTGAGTGTTTGAAAATTTGTGTTCGAAGTTTTACGAAAGTTTCCCAAATTTTTGAAAATTTTCCAAACATTTCCGAGAAATTTCCAGTTTTTCAAAAATTTTAGAATTTTTGTCCAATTTTGTTCAAACTTTTGATAATTTTTTTGGAAATTCTTCCAATTTTTTGTTCAAATTTTCAGGATGATGTTTCAAACTTCTTCGAACTTTTAGCAAAATTTTTCCAATAAAAAAAAAACAAAATTGTTTCAGATTTGTCGAATTTTTTCAACATTGTTCCAAGGTTTCCCAAAATTTTTGTGAAATTGTTTCAAAAATTTTCTAATTTGTTAACAAAATTTTCTAATGTGTTAAAAAAATTTTCTAATTTGAGAAAATTGAAAAAAAAAATTTTTTTTATTTTTGAACCGCTGCCGCGTATCTTGATATGTCCATACAACTAGTGCGCATCGCCTTTGCGTCGATGGCAGAGAGGGGGCCATGGGTAACCAGAAAAGTATATCTATATACTTGTACTGGAAATGCCTATTCCGCCAGAATTTTTTCCCAACGCAAGCGTCGCATTAGATGTTTCACATCAAAAATGATAACTCTGGAATTATAATTCTGAGAATTGCATCATGATAATTACGTTTCTCAAAGGATATCCAAAGTACAATTCATGACATGGGCAGAAGACATCGAAAAACTCTTCCCTGGAAAAAACAGGACAATTTACTACAAGCCTTATGAGTCTGTTCCTGTCAGAGTACGTCAACTTGATGGTAGTATTGTCATCAAACGGAAGAAATTGAATGCCCGAGGCACACTGTATGAACACTACGATTATTTAGTGCGTAAATTAAAGGAACAGGAGCTACTTGTACGAGCAGAACCCCCAGTCCCTGAAGAACCTCAGCACAAAATTAATGGTGCGTTAATGTATCTGATTTTACAGTTTTCATCCATTTTTAATGTGATGGGAACATTCATCACATAATGCATATATATTTTTCATCATATTCACTCTTGTGGATTTTTTAGATGATCAACGACACGCTGCAGACTGGGTAGGCACACATGTTGGTCCACCAGACACAGTGCGAGACTTATCGAACATTTCATACCCGATACGACAGCAATTGTTGAGAGAAAATATTGCTGTTCATGAATATTTCCGCCAGTTTCCAGCATTGAAAGCAGCAGTGGGCGCCGAATTGGTAAGAAGACGAATTACTGATGGATGATTGAATATTCACTTGTGTATACAATTCAAATTCCTATAAATACTGATGTCATATTGTTTCTCCCTAGCTATCGTGTGACTTCAGGGTTCTTCATCCTGGTGGTGGGCAAGATTTTCGTGGTCGATGGGATATTGGTAGAGAGGTGATTATTCAAGCACTTGCTGACTGTTCAAGGCTCAAGGGTGAAGATTTGGGCTATTACAAGGCATTATCGGCACTTCCACAGCACAACAAGGACTCTGTTATTCTTTATTTGTTAGCATAGGTGATAAGCCCCCCACGAACTAGAAACTAAGTAGGAAAGGCATCAATAAAAGAAAAACAGGAAGCTTTTCTCATTCACGCACCGACGCCAGCTGACATTGATGCAGATTTAGAGAGACAACGGCAGGTTTGTATTGCCAGGGGAACAACGCTTCAGCCAATCCCCGTTATCGTGGGCCCCATCGCCAATCCAACAGCATTCTACGTATATATCAACGATTCTGTGGACAACCCAACAATTTACCAAGCACCAACTATACTGGCAACTTTAACATTGACAGTGAAAGTTATATTTGCGCTAAATTGGTCTTATACAACCAGGGCTTTATGCCTCTGGGTCTTTATTCAAAGAGCATTTTTAAATATCGAGGTGGCGACAGGTCAACTCAGTTGAGATACAAGTGCATTAATAGCAACAATTTCAGGCGATTTCGCCGGTATGAATGAAAACGTAGATCGTGATTAGGTTAACCCAGCATAGTATTGAAGATGTTTGCTTGCGATACATGTAGGATTGATTTTCACGAATCTAGAAGTTAAAATTAGAAGTTGAAATTAGATGTTGAAATTAGAAATTTCAATTGAAAATGGGAATTGAAAAGTGAAATTGAAAATTGAAATTGAAAATTGGAATTGGCAATGGGAATTGAAAATTGGAATTGAAAATTGGAATTGAAAATTGGAATTGAAAATTGGACTTGAAAATTGGAATTGAAAATTGGAATTGAACATTGGAATTGAAAATTGGAATTGAAAATTGGAATTGAAAATTGGAATTGGAAATTGGAATTGAAAATTGGAATTGAATATTGGAATTAAAATTTGAAATTGAAAATGCGAATTGCCCAGTACATCCATAAGTATTCGTATTGAGTTTTAACGCTCTTACAACTAACAATACATACAACGATTATTGTACATTATTATGCAGCATGAATTTCCATTGCAACGGCCCTGAAATTTTTTACTTTGATTTAAAAATGGTATATATTTTTTTACAAATTTGACTGATTTTGTTTTTATTTTTATTTTTATACCATAAACATTTTCGAAGTCTTTCTTTGTAAATTTTTTTCTTTGAGAATTGCGAAATGGCTTGGAAAGTCCAAAACTTGAAAAAAATACATAGGTGTGAAGTTCCTAACGCGCCAAAAAAGTGAAACTTCAGAAGAGAAATAAATTTTTTTTCTTATGCCTTTGGAATAATACTTTAGGTAGAACGATGAAAGTGTGGAAGGGTAAAACAGTGGTATCACAGGAGGAGATGAGAACATTTGATTCTGTTTATTGTGAATAATGGGGGTCCGGTAGATCTATTTTACATCCATTAACTTCTTCACTTCATCTCCAGTTGAAGAGGTACACTATGGCGCGTTGCTATAGACCGTTGCTATGGAGCGTTGCTACGGCCCGTTGGTATGACGCGTTGCTATGGACAGTTGCTACGGCCCGTTGCTATGACGCGTTGCTACGGTCCGCTGCCATGATACCTAAGCGTAAGTGTCAGGACAGCGTAACACCTTCTGATAGTTCCATAAGAAGTTTCACTTCAAACAAATTTGAATTATTCATTTACTTTTCTTTAAACCAATTCTGTAGTCTATAATTTATTCAATTGATTTTCAATTGCAACAATTCAATAATTTCATACGTTTTAGAGTGAAACTTCTTATGGGAGGGTTTTGAAATTCGGATCGGCAACCTTTTCTGTGACGGAAGTCGGTGGTGGGGGTAACATGTAGCGTCGAGAGAATAGGGGTCGTGAGTGGCTTGTCTTAGGTACCTGTAGTTAAAATTACAATGTTTAGGCGGCGGTACGATCGCCGAACACAGCTGTTGGAGATCCATGAAGTTAGACCCTGCTTATTAAAAATTTATTATTATGACCATCAGAATTCATTGATAGGCGAATGATGGGCAATGATTGATGCCCGGATGAATGACGGCGAATGATTGATTATAAAAACAATTTGATTGACTACATTTTTTCTTAATGAATTTGCAAAAAATTGGCCCAAAAGATAGCCCCTCTTTTTTTTAAATCTAATGATCGAAACTTTTACTTGAGCGCATTCTACGCAGAATCATTTGATACAAATTGATAGACACTTGGCCGAAGTCTATCAATTCGATAAACTAACGTAAAGTAAGAAAAACCTAATGAGGATCATGACGCCGCGGAGGCGAGTCGAATCAGAGCGGCGGGGAAGGGGGCTGATCTCCCATCGCTGGCCACAAAGAGGATAGACTAAAGTAGAGCTAGAGGCTCAGATCTCCGGGATTGCTTGACTCTACATCCCCTCGATTATTTTTGCGTCTTGAGAGAAGAGTGTAATTATGACATTGAATAAACGCGAGTATTTTATGGAAAAATTATTGATTAGTAATTTAAATGCTGTCTCTCCCATCAAACCGAAAAGTCGAATTATTATTTCAGCTACTCCCTATGAAGGTTCACTTCTGTCGCGTGTCTTCATGACACACCATATTTTTTTTTAAATTATTTTCGTTGTTTTGATTTTCAGTTTTAATAGAGTTCAAGGGTTTTGCAAAAAGAAGACAACGAATTAAAAACCGTAATTTTATTGTTTCAATTTTTAAATGTTTTAATAAATAAATTAAATATTTAAAAAAAACGTATAAAATTATTAAATTTTTGGAGTTGAAAATCAATTGAAGAAATCATGGAATACAGAATTGTTTCAAATAAAAGTAAATGAATAATTAAAATTTGTTTTGTTTTTAGTTCTTAACTTTGCAAGCCATTTCTGAATTGTGAAAGAAAAAGCTTGACAAAGGGAGACTTCGAAATTGTTGATGGTGTAGAAATAAAATTAAAATCAAAATCAGTCAAATTTGTAAAAAAATATACACCACTGGCTTAAATACAATTGTAAAAAAATTTTGTGTTTTTGCTTCCGAATGGAAGCATTGTAATCGTTCCCATTTGACTTTCGCTAATTATGCTTGTAAACCATATATATTGGTTTGAAACATAAAAATACGAAGTTTGAGCATCGTGTCTGTATGTATCAATTTTCTTCGAAAATCCTCATTTCCAAAATTTAACATAAAAAGGACTAAATTTTGAGAATAAAATCTGAATAAATTATCAATTTTTGATATTGAGTACATGTAACTGTGGGTGCAATTTCCGTGAAATGTGTCGGTAAGTTTCTTAGAAATCGACTTTTTTTTCTTCGATCGTTCATATCCTAGAACCTAATGAATATTTTTAAAATTTGTTTCCATCAAAATGGGCGGCTCCATGAGATCCAGAGAATGGGCGAAGAACATCTAGTAGGTTACTCACAAGAAATTGGAGATATTTCAATTTTCCTCTTTTTTAGAGTTTCCTTTGCCTTTTGCTTTTGTAAGCGCTCTACCGTCCGCAAAAATTGAGATACAAACTTCAAATTTCTAATAAAGGTTCCTTTTGTTGTGATGAAGAACCCTATGGAATTGCGATTTGATCGTATCATTAGTTTTCTACATTTCAATTTTTTCGTTTTCGCGGTTTTTATTTTATTTGTCGATAATTATCCAACCGATTTTGTTGTTTTTTTCAAAATGTGGGGGTTAACGATATATATGATATAGTTGAAAACCATTGAGTCAATGTGTTTGGGTAATATGAGAGATTGCTGTTTTTCAACTTTTGACTTTGAATTTGCTTTTTGTGTTTGTACGCTCTCCGCCGGGCGGAAAAATTGAGAACAAAACTTGAAATTTGGAACAGAGGTTCCTTCTGTTATGGCGAAGAACCCTATTGAATGGCGATTGATCGCATCATTAATTTTCTAGATTTCATTTTTTTCCTTTTTCCGGTTTTTTATTACTTCATTTCTCGATAAGTATTCATCACATTTTTTTCCAAAATATGAGCCTTAACGAGATCGATACACTGGTTGAACAACGTCCAATCAATAACTTTGGGTAATATGAGATATTCCTGTTTTAGCTTCCGTTCGCCTCCCAATTCTGTTCTGAGTGTTTGACATTGATTTTTCTGCTTGGGTTTGTTCGCACACTAGCGTTCGCAAAACTCGACACAGAAACTTGAAATTTGCAACAAAGGTTCCTTTTCTCATAGTTAAGAACCGTAGAAAAACTTAATAAAAATCATTCCATAAAAAGTATCATATTTATCTATAACATATACGTCGAAAGGACTCCAGATTAATGAAAACTTTATTAGGATGAGTCAAAATTTTATGTCAATGAATGTATTTAATTACAAATTGAAGCATTGATTGAAAAATAAACATTCACCAAAATCATCAGATAATTTTCGGTAAAAAATAAAAAGATTCATTGTGCTAATAGTTGTAAATTGAATTCAATCATGAAGAAAATCGTGAAATAAAATAATCAAATAATATAAAATCAATATAATGTATAATGATTTTACTAAATTGAATAATTATCCTAAGAATTCCTTACAAAGAACGAACTTAATGATGGTAAATTCAAATCAGTGTGTGTTTTTTTTTCTACTCTTTCTCTATTCGTATTCACCCACGTAACCGCTGGTAGGCATTACTTCATGGGCAATACTACGGATCAGAGTACCCACCCATTGCGGCTGGGGCCGACTTCGCCATTTCAGCTCATCGTATTTCTAATCACAGGGTAAACCTCCAGAAACCCCTGTGATGCGATGGCGGGCGTCTAAGATGGAACCTTCCCTCCCCCCCGCGCGACGGGTCGCGTTCGGTCCCGGCTCACGGTCTCACTTCATGGATACCGCCGATAGCATACACGGAATGTTCCTGCCATCGGTCAAAGTCCGTGAGAAAATATTTTTCAGAAAAAATATTTGCAGTGAGCGGGAATCGAACGCGGGACCTTTAGAATAGTAGGCAGACACTCTACCCACTACACCAAAGCCCCGTCGCTAAACTCAGTGTGTGTGTGTGTGTGTATTGGCCCGCTAGTTCGTGTATGTGAACAAAACAGAAACTAGTGGTTTGCAGGGCGAAATTGGAAAAAGGTTTTTCAATACTGGAACATTTTCATTTTGTGTTCAATCGGACCATTCGGAAGCTTACCACTAATGAAATTTGGGGAAATAAAAAAACGGTGACATATTTGACACATTCGAATGGGGGGACCCGAGGACCGCTTGCTTGTTTTTTCTTGCAATAAAGACCGTTAAAACTTCTATTTCCCGATCGAATTGGAAAATTTCAGGACCGTTGCAATGGAAATAAATGGGATGTGGGTGTGACCCTCGCAGGGTCGCATCCATAACTTCCCGATAGAGAGTGTGTGTGTGTGTGATGATACATGTATGAAGTCAAGTTGTATATCAGTAACGCAAATCGATTATTATTATTATCGATTATTATGATTTTTTATCCATACGAGATATTTCGCGCGTGCTCCGCACGCGCCTTCCCATTCCGTCATCTAGTGGCGTTTTAGTAGCAATCTTTATTTAGGTCTCACGATGATCGCTTTTTAAAAAATACAATATGGAAAATATCCAAAATTCATTACCTTTCTTCCCTTTACAAATGTATATATCAAATTTTTTCGAGTTATTTTCGAATGGTTTTTTCACGGTCGAAAATAGAAAAATAGGATGTTAAGTAAATCCCACCGTCAATGGAAATAACTTTTCATCCATCCATCAATTGTATAATTCTGTATATACCCAGTGCTTGACCAGATTAGTGTCTCTCTCGTTTCCCAAGAAAATTTTCAAAGAATCCCAAGAACGAACTCTCGAAAATACAACATATAATTGTCCATGATTGAAAACATTCTTGCGGAGATCTAGGCCAATTTTATCAAAAGTTTGCCCTTGACTTTTATTTATAGTCATTGCAAATTTTATTGGAAACTGGCGTCGTTTGAATGTGAATGGAACGATGTTCTCACAATGCAATGTTACACGATTAATGAATACAATATCCCCCGTTTTGTCTCCAGTCAATATCCGGCATCGTATCAGAGTGTTTGACAGGTCTATGATTTGTAACCGGGTTCCATCACATAAACCTTGATCAATACTCAAATCTCGAAGTAGCATAACTATCGAATCTTTTCTCGATCGTAATTCATACGGTGAAAAATTAGGAGGATTGAGTGTATTCAAATATTCTGGTAAAATTGCATCATTGATATCTCCATTGTCACAATTTTCTACACTCTCAATACCTGTGTATCTACGCTCGGTAGATTCATCTAGGAGTTGAATTGCTTTGCCATTAATTTCATCGACATCGATATTTCGCGCGGCTAACACCGCGGTTTCTTCCAAGTCTCCGAAACGACGTTCGTCAATAAGTGTTTTGAATATCACTTCTACGATATCATCAGCATTTGAAGCTATACATTGTTCTGGAGCTAATAGATTATTATCATTATCATTCAATTCTCCATTACCTAAAGAGAAAAGATATTTTGCGAATTCCATCTCCCCAGATAAAGTTCGCATATTGTCTGTTTATGCAAATATCGTGAAATATTTCCATAAAGGACCGAATTTGATCAATGAATTCACTAACTCACATCTCGTAGCATTTGCAGTAACTGGTAGTAACTGTCGAAAATCTCCTCCTAAAAGCATAATTTTTCCACCAAATGGAGATTCGGTATCCATCAGATCACGTAATGTTCGATCAATTAATTCCAATGCAGACCGCGACGCCATAGGAGCTTCGTCACAGATGAAAATATCAATATTTCTCAAGTATTAAGCGTCTTTTGATTGACTCTTTATATTAGAAACCGAGTCTGGAAATAGCGGAACAGGTATACCAAAGGCATTGTGAAGTGTTTTTCCATGAGGTAGTAAAATGGCTGCAATTCCTGTGAACGCCATTGTACAAATAGATTTTCCTTGGGATTTCAATAAATGATACAATGTTGTGTAGATAAATGTCTTCCCTGAGCCACCTGGACCATCAATATAAAAACAGGAGGATGAACGTTCTTCGGTAGACATAGCTACATTTGAAATCTTAGCAACAATCTCTTTTTGTTTCACATTCAACTGACTGTATTGAGTTCGACCAATGCTTACGTGTGTTTCCAATGACGACCGATTATCATTAACATCATCAATATCAATATCTGTTTCGCATTCAATCAATTGTAGCATAGTCGCGAATGCACTTATACACGATCTTTCATTCATAAGAAGTGTATTGATGTCTACGTATGCTCTCTTGTAAGATTCCGCTTCATTATGATTTCGTTGGAAATCTTGAGAAAAAGCATCTTTGAATTTTTCCCACAACTGTTCTGGATGGTTTGGATGATAATATATCAAAATACGTACAAATAAATGTCTAAGTTGGCGGGGCATCATCCAAATTTCTCCTTGAGTCAGGGCACGATCCCACTCCTGATCATCTTCGATAAACCCCAATGCTAAACATGTACTTTGAAACGTATCATACAATTGATCATCATCTTAAGTTCTCAAAGCTAGTAGCAACTTTAACTGTTATCAGAAGCAAGCGAAGATGAAACAGTTCTGTCTGTGTTGGACTCACTGAATACATACGTCTAATCACATTAAAATGTGTTTTACGTTTCACCCACATAGATTGATTGGAATCTGAAGATTTTTTGAAAACATAGTGTGTCGGAATGTCTCCGTATGTGTAAATATTAGCCTCTGGGTCTCGTCGATTTACTGAAAAATACTCAACTAACATACTTGTTCTCTCCAAGGCAGCTCTCAAACCGTCCTCATTCTCAGCGTCATTGATAAGTATGCTTTGTTGATTTGGTAAATGAACTGGTAATCGAATGACTTCATGACTTTTATTCTGCAATGATCTATCATATATTCGATCACATGCTTCAACCGGAGACACATAACGTGTATCTATAAAATTTCGAATTTCATCGTGATGAATTTCATTGTGATTTTCAGCATTGCTTACAATGACCGAAGCTGAATCATGATCCTTGTATATGTATTTATACAGATATTTCACAGATTTTATGCTGGAAACAATTTCTACGTTAATATGACATCTGATTTTTTTTAAGAAATAGGCATTGTAGGGAACAACAAATGCATTGTCGGTGATTTGTCCATTAGAACGCTCATAAGTGCCAGTATTCCTTCGACGGTACGTTGGGTATGCATTCTCATCCATGGAAGTACTTTCTTGAAACTTTTTGGAAAATTTTTTTGTACATTTTCCTTTTTCATCTCTACACCAATTGTCACATGGGTCATGAATCATATCTTTCAAAACAATATTGTAAGGAATCGGATCTACTTGTTGATTGGGAATTTCAGCAGACATATATTTATCAACAGCATCAGAAGTAAGGACTTTACTGTTTTGTTTCAAATTCACTAATAGATGCATATGCGGCAGCCCACGTTTTTGGTATTCAATTACGTATACGTATGCGCATACCTCACCAAACAATTTTTTTTAAGAACATCATTAATGAGTTCATCTTTCTTTATATCAAAAACACGTGACACTATATCTGGCCTATCAGATGCTGTTTGACAGAGTAGTACATTTTCTTTTATTTCAGTCCAATTGGGGTTGCAAGTCATCGTGATGAATAAATCTGGTTTGCCAAACTTCCTTACAATAGCCATTGTGCCTTGATAATTTTGTAACATATTACGTGGTGAACCTGTAAATGTTGATGGAAGAATGACCATTTTTCCTACTTGACTATCAGCGTCATTCGCGCGTCGTTGTAAGTGATCTACCAAGCCTTGAGATGTATCACTGCGGAGAGTTTTTTGATTTTGTCTGCAATAGTTCAATCTATCCTTTTCAATTTTCATGTAACTATCGACAACCCACTGTTGATACAAACGTCCGCCTTTTAGGATGACATTATCATCTCTATCAACCATTCTGTAGTTAGTGTATGCAGCTCTTGATACTCTTTTAGTTTTAGTTGCACAACTCATATGGGGCATGCCAGCCTCTGGTACCATGCGGGTAAACTAGAGAGTAAATCCACGGTTCAACATTAGGATCCATGGCACTAATGAATTGTAGATCTTTCGTTCTTTTATTACGAACTGAAACATAGGGTTCGGGGATATCGCCGCCAGCTGATGTAGTAACAATGGCAGCTGCTTCATTAATTTTCTGTACATTATATCGTCTTGGTCCATTCCCGGTTTGAGGGAAAATATTAATTGCATTTCGGGTTCCTCGCCTGTATTTAGGTCTCTCCTGGATTGAAGTTCTTCGTGCATCATTCGATAAGATTGGGCAAATACGTTGCATTGACGCAGAGAATCATCTATCGCATCAACTATTTCACGATCCAAAGTAGACATTAAGTTACATCGTATATCGGTTGCTTCATTTGGATCAATTATAAACAGCTGCCCATAGGATGGAGTTTCATTTGAGTCAGGATAAAAACTTTTATTAAATTGATATTAGACTTGACCATGCAGTTTGAAATAAACTGGGCCACGTCGTCGATTAGAAAAATCTACCAAGTTTGCATTGAATGATGCAAGTGCAAATGAAGTATTGTAACAACGAATACGATCATGAAAATATCTCGATTGTTCGTGGGATCCATTGAAAAGATCCTGCAGAATGGTTGGTGGAGTAGGTAATGGTTCAAGAGCTACTTCACCATGACTACAACAATCGTTAAAAGAATCTTTGCGCACTTTTTCAGCGGAAAAATGTTTAGCACTACAATGACAACATAAAACATTCATTGGGCCAATATAATGCTCTTCGATGTCTTCTATGGAAGTATCACGAACGCTACTTGATCGAGTTCTTCCTGAAAAAATGGGCATGGTTGTGATCATATACCTCATGTATGATCGGACGATTGGCATCAATATTATGTGGCGAGTTGTTTGGAATTTCTAACTGTAAGACTGTCTTATTATTACTTCGTTCTTGAGACAGATCATGTTCAATTACATTCTGGTGAATATTGTTTGTTACCATATGATCTAGAATTTCTAACTCCAAGATCGTCCGGTTATTCAGATTTGTTTCATGAGATACATCATGTTCGATTGCATTACGACGTATATCGCCAGAACATCGATTGTTTGCCAGTTCATTGTAAGAACCACGATTTGAAAGCTTTTGTTGGCGACGTTTCGCACGATAATCACGTCGATAAACGGCATTTCTTTCGCGTCGTGATTTTTGAAATGCTTCTTCTTCTTCAGTTGTGCGCTGGATTTTTCTTTTAGGCATTTTTCAAATTTTGGCAGACCGAATAAAAAATGAAAGAAATAAATGAGTCAGTGAAAAATAGATTTTTTAAGAATAGAGTTAACAACTAATTAAGATATTGCAAAGTATATTCTTTTTTTGTTGATTTAAATAATTTACCAACGATGATAATTTGTTTTATACACCAGTTTTATTAAGACGGAGCGTACACTTTGACATGTGATATCAGCTGATAATGTGGTTTAATTATTTTGAAAATTTAACCTAAATGTTTGAAGAGAAAAATTCTCAATGTTACATACAAAACTGATCTATTCTATTTGTTTATAAAAGATCAATTCTATAAAGAAAAAAAAATTATTTTGAATGATAATACATTAATTTAGATTTAAATGCTCCTTTTATGATGATTATATTTTATTTCTGGATGACTGCACTGGGTAAATATGTCGTGAGGTTTTCACTAAAATATTTCGGGTAATAAATGGTTTTTGGGCAGTTTAAGTTCGGTTTTTCGCACTGGTTTTGTTATAGTTGTTTGATCTGGATTGTTATGAGTAGTCCGAGCAGAGTAGCCTCTGCACAGGTTGGATTGACTGCCCGAAGATGATGTACTCTGCCAGAAATCGATAGGGCTACCTGAAAAACGAAAAAAGACTTACGAAACGTTCTATTTGATGAAAAATGAATTTGTTGAATATACTTACAATATTAGTTCGATCCGTTGTTTTATTAAGTAATCGATGTCAAAGTTTTTAAGGAAACCTCTGCCACTAACAAAGAATTAATCAGCAGCTGGTGCTCCTATTTCTGAAAAATTTTCAAATAGTCTTTATTTATTTAAGAATTGAAAATATACTGATTTCGATATTTCAGTTGAAATGATTAATAATGGTGTCACGACACATGACAAAATTAAAATGACCAAATACGCAATATTTATTCAACTAATTCAAAAGGTTTATCGTGGCTTATCAGCCAATAACAGTATCTTTTGGACTGTTATATAGATTCAACAATTTTTAGTAATCGTATTTTTACACCTAAATGTATAAAAAAAATACGTAATAAAAAAAACCTAATTTTTTAACCTCATTTAGCACTGTTGATACTTACATTTTGAGTCCGGTAATATATCTCACAATAGCACAATCTTTAGTTCATTTCACACAGTTCATTTAATTGATCTATTACTCAACGATAATAATTGCCTATGAAGAAGCTTATATTTCTTGTGATTGAAAGATTGTGTAGATCGCAGACGACCGTCAATATCCTTGATCAAGATGCCCAAACTGTTTTTCGCTTCCGAATGGAAGCATTGCAATCGTTCAATTTTCACTTTTGCTAATTATGCTTGTGAACGATATATAGTGGTCTGAAACGTAAAAATACGAAGTTTGAGCATAGTGTCTGTATGTATCAATTTTTTTCGAAAATCTTCACACATAAAATTCAACATAAAAAGGACTAAATTTTGAGAATAAAATCTGAAAAAATTGTCAGTTATTGATATTGAATGCATCTACGGGTGGGCGCAAGTTCAATGAAATCGGCCGGTAAGTTTCTTAGAAATCGCCTTGTTCGTTTTTTCCTCCGATCGTTCATATCTCAGCAAATAATGAATATTTTTAATTTTTTTTTTCAAAATGTGCGCCTTAACTAGATCTAGGGAATGGTGGAAGAACATTTTCCATCTTCATACAAGAGTAGGTTCCTCACAAGAAATTGGAGATATTTCAATTTTTCTGTTTTTTCTGCTTTCTGCCTTTGTAGGCACTCTAGCGTCCCCAAAAATTTATATAAAAACTTAAAATTTGAAACAAAAATTCCTTTTGTTATAGTGAAGAACCCTACACTGAGGGAAAAATATACTTCGGCCCAATATTACCATGTTTCAGAGAAATAGATATTTATAAAAAAATGAATTTTATTGTTTTAGTGAAACCCAAGTGACATTAATTAACTACCAATGATGTTAATCATATAACTCGACGTGATACTTATGAGACAGAGGATCTTAGGTGAATTTGTACAGTAATAATTAAGAATCCGGAATTAATTAATTTTTCATTTTCAAATTAATAAAAATAATGTTCAACCCAGGTCAGTTGTCATATAATTGTTTGGAGTTAAGCGCTTCACATGATTACATTTAATTGTAATTGTCAGAGATTAAATGCAACGACGAAATTTCATTTTTTAGGAATGCCTATTACTCTGAAAAATGAAATTGTTGGGCCGAAGTATATTTTTCCCTCAGTGTATTGAATGGCGATTCGATCGAATCATTAATTTTCCAGATATCGATTTTTTCGTTTTCACGGTTTTTATTTTATTTCTCGATGTCTATTCAATCGATTATGTTGTTTTTTTTTCAAAATGTGTGCCTTAACGAGATCTGTAATATGGCGAAAACCATCGAGTTAATTAGTATGGATTAGTAATAGATATTCCTATTTTTTAACTTTTGATTTTACTTTTTGTGTTTGTTCGCACTCTAGCGGCCGCGAAAATTGAGATAAAAAATTGAAATTTGGAACGAAGGTTCCTTTTGTTGTGGTGAAGAACCTTATTGAATGGCGATTCAATCACATCATTAATTTTATAGAATTCAATTTTTCCATTTTTACGGTCTTTTATTACTTCATTTCTTGATAAGAATTAATCCCATGTCTTTTGCAAAATGTGAGCCTCACCGATATCTGTGAACTGGTTGAACAACATTGAGTCAATTACTTTGGGTAATATGAGATATTCCTGTTTTTGCTTCCGTTGCCTCAAGATTCTGTTTTGAATTTTTGACTTTGATTTCATTGTTTGGGTTTGTTCGCACGCTAGCACTCGCCAAAATTGATATAAAAACTTGAAATTTGGAACAGAAGTTCCCCTTCTCATAGTTAAGAACTCTATTCATTTAGAAATTAATCGCCCTTTTAGTTTACTAAATTTTGATTTTAGTGTATCATATTTTTTTCTTTTAATTGATTGCTGTTCACTTTTTCACTTATTTGTTCTTTATTAAACTTCGTCACTTTATCTTTCCTAGAGCTGACCTATTCTGAAATTTCATTCAGAAATATCCATCTTTTTCTTGCAATTATGCTTGTAAACAATATATAGTGGTCTGAAACGTAAAAATACCAAGTTTGATCATAGTGTCTGTATGTATCAATTTTTTTCGAAAATCTTCACTTACAAAATTCAACATAAAAAGAACAAAATTTCGAGAATAAAATTTGAAAAAATGGTCAGTTATTGGTATTGAGTGTAGCTAGCTGTGGGCGCAAGTTCAATGAAATCGGCCGGTAAGTTTCTTAGAAATCGCCTTGTTCGTTTTTTCCTCCGATCGTTCATATCTCAGCAAATAATGAATATTTTTTAATTTCCGTTTTATCAAAATCTGCGTCTCAACGAGCTCCAAAGGATGGTTGAATAACATTTAGTACGTTGCTTACAAGAAATTGAAGATATTTCAATTTTTCTGTTTTTTTTTCGCTTTTTGCTTTTGGACGCCCTCTAGCGTGTCGAAAAATTCAGATAAAAACTTGACATTTGAAGCAAAGATTCTTTTTGTTGTGGTGAAGAACCCTGTTGAATAGCGATTTGATCATATCATTAGTTTTCTAGATTTGAATTTTTTCGTTTTTCAGATCTATAATATGGTTGCAAAACATTCAGTCACTTTTTCTGAATTCGTTGATATGGATCAATTTCCTGTTTTTTTTCATGATTCACTATATTCTACATATTGGAAACTAAAATGCCGAAATTAAATGTTCGAGGCAACTGTTTATACAAGTTACATAATTGAGCAACTGAACTACTATTTTGCAAAACTGGCTAAATCATTAAAACAGGAAACTGCACTACCATATAACAATAATTTACACGTCCATTATTTTATATGTTATAATATACGCTCATTTCACAACTAAAAACCTGCGTTTGCATTATTTTCCTTTTCAATCTTGTTTCTATAGATACACATGTATACACATTTTATATTTGTTCTATTTTTTTTTTGAGGTAGCTCTGCAGTTTCAGAATATTTCTAGTTCTTTCCGAATCTGCGTTATGTACAGAAAACTCGGTGGCAAATCGAACTTTTCATAGGTATTGCAAAAAATAGTCTGTGCAACATGTGCGCATAGTCTTTTTCGACTCGTGTGATAACCAAGCACTCGTGGCCAGTTTCACCGGCCACTCGTGCGGGTAATCACAACTCGTGCGAAAAAGACCTACTTTGCGCACTAGTTGCACAATGTACTATTACATGAAAATGCACATTTTATGTAGCATGCTTTTTTCCATGATTTGCATAATTATGGCCGTCTCAACAATTATGTATGTAATAAGTGAATAACTGAACCCAGCGCTGTCATGAAAGTCGCAATCGAAGCATTTCCGTGCAGAATCGAGCGGATTAGATTTTGGATGATATTCGTGCAATATATGAAATGTTTTCACTGACGGACGGATCGATTACAGAATCGACTTGCGTAGTATGTCGATTAGTTTTCGAGTACAAGTCGATTCTGATTTGGAAGAATAGACCCAGGGTCGACTGAGTGCCGGGTCGATTGCCGGTCGACTAGAATTTATTTTTTCCCCAAAACCACCTCACGATCCGCCTAACATCACGTCGATTGTCCAAAAAAATGAGAAAAAAAAATAATTTTTTTTTAAAAATTAAAACCACTCGACCGGCAACCGACTCAGTATTTACTCTCTCGTGGGTCGCTCATTGCAGAAATCTGGATCGATCTTTACTCGAAACGTAATCGACATACTGCACAAGTCGATTACACAATCGATCGAGGCTCGAATGGCAATCGACCGGTCCGCCAGGGTTGCTTTGCGAGTTCGTATTTGCCACGTATAACCTCATTTTTCAATCCTGATGTCTGTGCTTAGAATAGATGCCAGGAAAAGAGGTAAACGGAGAAGATATATTTGAGACTTTGAATGATATTCATTTACTCACTATTTTTTTTCGGGAACATGGGAACGAATCATAAGAAAACAAATTTTATAAGCTCATAAATTTATCACTACTCAAAATGTATAGGATCGGAGCAACGTGTATGGGTTTAACTCGAGCTCTCCTGCCGTACCAACCCTCCGACATGTGCGTAGTTTTTTCTAATATCACATCACGTATGATTTGACCATACGATCAATGAATTACTATTGTAATTCCACTGTCGAAGTTGTCGTCTGATGACGATTCCATTTAAACGGCGTATTAAGCAGTAATCCATACTATGAGTTCTTTAAGAGTTATATAACAATTATATAATGAGTTCTTTTAAGCATGGAAGTTCATTTTCCATCAAAGGGGTTAGGACACTACACATGCTGAAATCCTCAAATAGTATGTCTTGTGAATATACTTTTCACGACCTGCATATACGCGGCTTGCGTTATCGTTGTAGAATTCATAACTCACGGAATATGTATTGCATGCATTAACCAGTGTTGCAACTATACTTTAATTGCATGTCATTGAGTAGTTGATATGTAGATGCTACAAATGTTTAGTTAAACTGAGACCTATCACGCTTCCTGATCCAAATCAGACAGGTGACAGGTTCATTCAATGGCGGTTCATGGTTGTATATCGACACTCAATAGTATCAGAATTTTACCTAGGCACTGTCAAAGGGATGAAAATGGAACTCATCAGTTTATACCATACGCTAATGTATGTTTTGCGATCGCTGAATATTTTGTAATTTTATCCCTGACGAAACCTGTCGATAGAGGTGCTACTGTGGAAAATTTCCACGGATCGATTGTTAGTCGAGGGTCTCAAGTATGCTTTTGCCCAAAATTATCAAGTCATAGCTTGCCCCCCCCCTTTACCACTCATTTTTCAAACTCTCCATGACCTGTCGACTAACTCTCGATTCTTCAGAATTTTCGATTTTCAGAAATCGACGAACTATCGACGCCCCGTCGAATGGTTCCGTTCGTGATGAATCATACTTGTGCCGTCTTCTGCATGGAAAGGAAACAAAGAGAGAAAAACATAATTTAAAAAAAAAATAAGTCCAGTCGACCGACAACCGACTCGGTATTTGGTCGATCGTAGATCGATTATTGCGAAATGACGCTAGATCTGTCTTTGCCGGCTGGTTTTGACATTATGTGTCCAAAAAAGATGTAGAAAAAATGTCAGTTTCTGTCGAAAGTCGACATTTTTTGTCATCCTATGATCTGACATAAAATTATGTATTTCGTCAGGAAATCATGCAATATTTATGGTCGCCAAACATATGATGTCATAATATGTACAAATTTTCCAAAAAATGGCGAAATTCGACAGTCGTTGTCATTCCATGATCTGACATTATATGATATATTTTGTTAGAAAACGGGATGAAGAACTGCTCAGAATGGGTCGTACTTTGTCATAATCGGTACGAATTTACAACAAATGTCGAAATTTGACATTTTATGTCATTCCATGGGCTTACAAAACATTATCAATTTTGTCGGGAAATGACATGAAAAAATTCGTCAAAATCGGCCATATGTTATAATCGGTACAAATTTACAAAAAATGTCGAAATTTTACATTTTATGTCATTCCATGGGCTTACGAAATATTATCTATTTTGTCGGGAAATAACATGAAAAAAAATCGTCAAAATCGGTCAGATGTCATAATCGGTACGAGTTTGTCAAAAAATGTCGAAATTCGACATTCGTTGTCCTTCCATGATATAATTTGATAGATAATGTTTGTCATGATATATTTTGTCAGAAAATGTCATACAAAATTCGTCAGAATCGGTCGTACTATGTCATAATCGGTACGAATTTACCAAAAAATGTCGAAATTTGACATTTCATGTCCCTCCATGGGCTTACAAAAAATCATATGTTTTGTCGAAAAATGGCATAAAATATTCGATAAAATCAGTCTGTATCATAATCTGTCGAAATTTTCCAGGATCTGTGAAATGTATCATTTCGTGTCATTCGTCATTTAATGACATTTTTCGATATAATCTGTCGGCCGAAATTCCACAAGGGCATCTTCTCCCTTCCACCACAACAGATTTTTTGCTCATGCAAGTGTACCTTGTTTACCTGAAAAATTGATTTTTGTAATCAAAAACTCACTAGATACCGATCCTAGGATAGTCTAGTATTTTTTCCTAAAAGGGAAGTATGAAAAAAATAGACCCGTATTTTTTGTTTTTCAAATTGCATGCGAGTGGCGCATATGTGGACGTAAAACTCCAGTTCCGAAATGACCGATTTGACGAAAAACTGTTTGTAACGGTCTATCGCACCAATGGTTCGATTCGAAAAAACGTGTTTAATGAAAGTTGTGCCCGGCAAAATCATACACATTTAATGCTTTATGACTGGTAATTATCTTTAATTATGTTTTTATTGCTTTTCAAGAGTGGCAATCTTGAAAAGCAATTCCTTCAATTGGTATTTGCCATGTTAATTATTCATGCTCTATCCCGAAAACGGTTAGAGATAGGGGAAATAATTATATAATGAATGTCATTCCTTGCACAAAAATACACATATAATGTTACATGTTGTTACACGCATACAAACAGTGGGAACACAATGGGAAGTTCATGATGCGACTCATCAAGGGTCACACGAGCATCCCGTTAATTTTCCCTATGGGGTGAACAAACTTTCTGAGGGCCAACAAAACGATTCCTCAAAACTGAAAAGCTTAGTCCCCCTCTTGACGCACTTTATAACTCTGAAATAATGCAAATAATGACTTACATTAAGTCATTAATGAATATTGGCCAGGCGTGACGGCTGAAAGCCATGTAATTATTTTCAAATGTGTTGTCGGGATATGTTGGCAGGTACAGTGTCGGGTACAATGAATAATTCCGCACGTTAATAGAACTTGTCGTTTAATATGTTGAAGATTGGTTGCTTCGGCACGTGAGTATCAGAGGATGTCTTGCGAGCAAATGAGTACGAGAATGAGGAGAAAATGTGGCTCCTCAGTTCTAGTTTTGCGGGAGTGCCCGAATCTTGCCGTCGCGAGGGCATGTGTACGGGTATCAGTCATGCGAAAGTGTGATTGTATCTGTAGACAGTTTAAAATCTGCGCTACATTCACTCCCCCTCCTGCAAAAAAAAATAAATATCAACGAAAGAGAAAGACGCATGAGCGATAAGCAAAAGGCTCAGGAACATATTTTCATGGAGTCTATGCAACTGCAAAGACTACTCACGGCCTACAAAAATGAACAAAAACTTAATATTAAATAAAAAAAAATATTTCTTTGAGTGAGATCAATTATGGTGAGGTCCAAGATATTCCAAGGCGGTTTGGGAGACGGGCCCGTCGGTCTGCTCTGGTGGTGGTTCTCGAGGAGGGAGGTTTCATTTCTTCCCCGGGATCTTGTGATTCGCTTGGATTCTGTTACTCGGGATGAGATTCATCGATATTCAACTAGTAACGAGGTTTTAGTGGATCAATCGAGACAGAGACGTCCTTCAATTTTCCCTTGACCACAAAGTACTTTTCGTGACGAATATGGAGGTTCTGGGGATTTACGAACTGTGTCATGTAGGATGAATACATGCGTGCATGTTGGTATGTCCGTGAAACAAAACATGGATCCTGTGACGGAATCGGCGCGGAAATTCCGTCGACTAACCCCAACCGCCTTTTCGAAAGGCGGAAGTACAGTTCCCTACGTGACCCCACTGGTCAGTAGGAAGCTGCCACCTATCGGGCGGATTGGGCTCGTACGGTGATCAGCCTCATGGGCCGTTCACTTGCACGCGGATCGCCACAAAAGGAACACCTCCGACCTGCATACGTTGGTAAGTACTTAAGTGTACTATCCGTCGTAATGACATTGCCCCTCGTGGCCCCGGGGCTACGCATTTCCCATTGTAGCGCCCAAAATGCTAATTTCGGGGATAATTGCGAACAATTATCCCTGTTCGGTGTAGTGAAATTTCGGGGATAATCCCGGATAATTATCCCTGCATAAAATTAATCAACTTTCGGGAATAATTCCGGATAATTATCCCTGCCTAAGATTAATCGAATTTCGGGGATAATTCCGAGTAATTATCCCTGCCTAAGATCAGTGAAATTTCGGGGATAATTCCGAGCAATTATCCCTGCCTAAAATCAGTGAAATTTCGGGGATAATTCCGAGCAATTATCCCTGCCTAAGAGTAATCGAATTTCGGGGATAATTCCGAGTAATTATCCCGGTATAAAATTAGTAGAATCGGGATAATTCCGGATAATTATCCCAGGGTTAAAATTACTAGAGTATCGGGATAATTCCGAGTAATTATCCCAGAGTATAATAGCCACGATCCAGGGGATAATTTCGAATCATCATCCCCGTATGAAATAACCGGGTTTCGGGGATTTTTTCGGGTAATTATCCCTGCGTGTCTAAATCAGCCTTTCGGGGATAAGCCCGGACAATTATCCCTGTATAAAATTAGCGGAATTTCGGGATAATTCCGGAGAATTATCCCAGCATAAAATTAACCCAGTTTCGGGATAATTTCGCACAATTATCCCAGCCTAAAACTAGTCCAGTTTCGGGATAATTCCAGAGAATTGTCCCAGTATAAAACTAGTCCAGTTTCGGGATAATTCCGGAGAATTATCCCAGTATAAAAATAATCCAGTTTCGGGATAATTCCGGAGAATTATCCCAGTATAAAAATAATCCAGTTTCGGGATAATTCCGGAGAATTATCCCAGTATAAAAATAATCCAGTTTCGGGATAATTCCGGAAAATTGTCCCAGCATAAAAATTAATGAGGTTTCGGGGATAATTCCGAGCAATTATCCCTGCATAGCATTATCGAGATTCGGGACAATTCCGGATATTTATCCCTGCATCAAATTAATCGAGTTTCGGGATAACTCCGGACCATTACTCGAGAGTTCAAATTTCTAGAGTATCGGGATGATTCCGCATAATTATCCCTGTATAAAATTAGTAAAGTTTCGGGATAATTATTCCAGAGGAACATTATAAAGATTCGGGGATAATTTCGTAACCATTATCCCAGGTTTCGCGCGTATAAATCGAAGGATTAAACTTCGAAAATTCGGGCGACATCGAGACGGCATTGTCAGACAATGACGTCACCCTCAGGACAATGCCAATTGTTCCGAGAGTCGTTGGATGATGTCACTCATGACAACCAACATCCAGCAATTCGGTCGCGTGAGTTTTCTTGTATTTCCGTGAAAATACAGGAATTAATTTTACTCTCCTTTTCTTTCTTTTATAAAATAAGGTTTCGGGGATAATTCGGAATAATTATCGCTGCTTAAATTAATCGCGTTTCGGGGATGATTCCGAGATGATTATCCCGGCATAAAATCGCAAAATTTTGGGGATATTTCGGGAGTCTTCCCCTGTCATTTTTGGTTATGGGATATCGACCGGAAAGTCGATAAACTATTCGGGTTATTTAGCGGTATTTCTTTCGTTGCAAAATTATAGTATATCGACCGGAACGTCGATAAACTATTCGAACCGCGAATTGAGACTTCTTCTGGTTTTGTGATCGGATTCCGTTATTTCGACCGTAATGTCGATAAACTATTTGTTCATTGAGGGATAATTCCTTAGTGATAAAATCATAGTGCCTCGATCGCAATATCGATACGCTATTTCGAGTCACGTATCCATCCATTTTGTCGTAGATTTACGCAATTTCGACCGGAATGTTGGTAACCTATTTCGGCCGTTTCGCGATACTTTTGTTAAAAGATTATGACGTCTCGATCGCGAAGTCGATAACTATCGGTCGTGATTGACGCGCACTCCGATAGATCAATGAAGCTATAGATTTTGTCGGGAGTTAGGACCTGTATGACTCTCGCGACCAAAAGTCGACGAATTATTGGGTTAGAGGCAAATAAGTTTTTTTTGAAAGTAAGTGATCTGGGTTAGACTAACCGTCTCGACCGAGAGGTCGATAAACTATCGCTTTATGTGCAGCTTCGAGTCGTTTTTGTGTCTCTTTTGATTTTTATGGGATAATTGAGTAAAATTGAGACAGGTTTCGACCACGATGTCGATAACCTAGTTAGTTTTAGGTTCGATCGGACTTTTAATTCGATTTGTTCTTTCGGGTTGGAATATCCCTCCCGGTTAGTATTCTCTCTCTCCGAAGGAGTTATAATTTCTAGTGTTAGGGGAGAACTCCAGCCAAGTTCTTAGGAGATTTGTAGTTCTCGTTATGTACGTTGCGGAATAAAAATAATGCCATTCTCCCGTATTGATTGCGTACGTTGTTGAGCCTTGTTACGGTCCTAAAAATCCTGAACCCGACCCTCTCTACCATAACCCACATCCTGAGCAGCGTGGGACATGCCGCTCCTCCTTTCCTACCCTTCATCCTTCCCTGACCACCTTCTTTCCGTTTCCTTTCGTGGCGATAAGATATAGGTTAAGGTTATGTTAAGTTCACATTAAGTTCAGTTGAGTTGCGTTAGAAGCTCTCGGTTTGTCCATTTCCCGCAGAAATGGACTGGCGCCCAATTCGAGTTGGACAGGGGAGAAGCCGGGATTATGGGGAAGAGAGGCCGAAGGTGCGGGCATTTCCTTCCCCCCGGAAATGTCACGTTACAATCCTTTTCCGCGTCTGGTCAGGGGTCTTGGGGCTAGAGCAGCGAAATGACGTCGTAACTTGCTCACAGCGGTTGCGGGGTTGGCCGAGAACTTCCGGGGCGGTTAGAAGAATTCCCCAGGGAGGCGAAGCGTTTGCTCGTAGACCAGTTCAGCAGGAGTTGCCTCAATGTCGTTTTTCCAGGTGTTTCGCAACCCCAGGAGGATGACTGTCAGGAGATCAACCCCCGCCTCTGTAGCATGGCACATGATTGTTGCTTTGAGTTGTCGGTGTAAGCGTTCGACCATTCCGTTGGCTTCGGGGAGTGTACGCAGTTGTTTTTAAATAATCCATGCCGCAAATCCTTACAAGAGAGCTGAAAACATCCGATTCAAATTGGCGGCCGCGGTTGGAGGTTATACGTAGGGGAATACCATAGCGCGCAATCCATCAAGAGAAAATCGTCCCGACTACCGTGTCAACTGTAATATCCTGGAGGGGGAAAGCTTCTGGTTGTCTACAGAACCTGTCAACCATGGTTGGGCAGAACCTGAATTCCCTCGAAACTGGCAACGGACCCATCAGGTCAACGTGAATGTGGTCAAAACGTCCCTCTGGAAGCTCGAATTTTTCGACTGGTGTCGACACATGCCGAGAGACCTTTGCCTTCTGACAGGATAGGCAGGCTCGGGCCCAATTATTGCAGTCCTTAAACATTCGCGGTCAGACGTAACGCTCTGAAACTAATTTTAAGGAAGCACGAGCTCCCGAGTGTGCTAAGTAGTGTACGGATTGAAATACGCGGAATCGGAGTGACTGTGGAACGAGTGGTATAACCGATCCGGTGGAGATATCACAAAGCATGGTCAGGGCATCGTCTGGTAAGTAGATTCGTTTCAGTTGGAGCGAATTTGGTTGTTGTAGGATGCTGTTCATTTTTTCATCAGACGCATATGCTTTTGCAATTTCAGTGGAAGAGACAGCCGGCGATAGTGCTTCAATGCGCAACAAGGCGTCTGCGACCAAATTCTCCTGCCCCGCGATGTGTCTGATGTCCATGGTGAACTGACCAATCAGCTCCAATCGTCGGAACTGCTGTGGACTTGCACTGCCAAGGCTTTGGCTGAAGGGGTGCACTAAGAGCTTATGGTCGATAAAAATTGTAACATGTCTGCCTTCGAAAACGTGATGAAAGTTTTGTACCGCTTGATAGACGACCTGCAGCTCTCGGTTATACGGACATAACTTTCTGGTTATGTCAGTGAGTTTCCTACTAAAAAATTTTAGGGGTTCCCAAACGCCGTTCATGAGTTGCTGCAATACTGCTCCCACTGCTACGTCTGACGCGTCCGTGAAGATGGCCCGAGGAACATCTATATTTGGGTGAGCCAAAAGAGCTGCCGGCACGAGAGTTTCCTTACACTGGCCAAATGCAATTTCCAATTGCGGAGTTCACGGAACTGGGTGTGTACCACGAAGACAATCGTTTAGTGGAGCTTGAAATTCAGCAGCGTTTTTAGTGAACCTCCGAGTTCCGGTTTTGGAAATTCACGGATTGCTTTGACCTTATCCGGTATCGGCACGATTCCGGCGGCAGACACTACGTAGCCTAGGAAGTTTACTTCCGTTTGCCTAAAATGGGAC
>BQMI01000054.1:5000-7500 GCA_026005395.1 Asobara japonica
GATTTGTAGCATCACCTCGATCCATGATTCGTAGCATCACAGCGGTCCAATACGAATCAAAAGAATAATATAACGATCCATGATTCGTAACATCATCTCGATCCATGATTTGTAGCATCATCTCGATCCATGATTTGTAGCATCACCTCGATCCATGTTTTGTAGCATCACAACGGTCCAATACGAATCAAAAGAATAATATAACGATCCATGATTCGTAGCATCATCTCGATCCATGATTTGTAGCATCACCTCGATCCATCATTCGTAGCACCACTACACTTGTATTTTGCCAAATTCACAAAATATTACTTTTCCAATCTGTTTCTTGTTACTTGCAATATAAAAAAAAGATCAGTCTTCCAACCTGGTGGAACTCTTCTTACTTACAATTCTTGGGCTAGTGATGATTATTTGTAGCATTTGTATGAAATTTACTTATTTATTGAGAAAAATGGTGTTACCATTACCTTTTGTGATAGTAGAAAATATCAGTTTTGCCATTTGCTACTTATTACGTTCATATACAAGCATGTTTAATTTTGACAATTAGCATGATGGTATAATTGTTGGTCTAAGGGCCATGATTTGTAGCATCAGTATGAAATAGAATTGTTTTTTCGAGTTTAATAGAGATATCATTGCATTTTACACTAAAACTTAAAACTATGACTGTTGCAATCTCAGAGCTGTTACATTCCTATATAATCTTGTTTAACTTTGACAATTTACATGATGCTACAAATGTTGAGCTGGTGGCCGTGATTTGGTGCATCAGTTTGAAATATAGTTGTTTATTGAGAAAATTAGTGTTAACATTGTCTATTATGATAATAAAAAGTATTAGTTTTTCAATCTCAGAATTGTTACATTCGTATACAAATATATCTAACTTTGACAATTTATATGATGCTACAATTCTTGTGCTTGTGGCCGTTATTTTGTAGCGTCAGTCTGAAATATACTTGTTTATTGAGAAAATCAGTGCTATTTTGCATTTTACAAAATTAAAAATTATAAGTGTTGCAATCAGTTTATTATTATTTTCATATAGAAATAAGTCTAATTTTGACAACTTACATGATGCTACAATTCTGGAGCTCGTGACTGTGATTTGTAGCATCAGTATGAAATATACTTATTTATTGTTAAAATCAGTGCTATTTTGCATTTTATAAAACTAAAAACTATGGGTATTGGCAATCTGTTTGTTATGACTTTTGTATAGAAATAAGTCTAACTTTGACAATTTATATGATGCTACAATTGCTGGATTGATGGCCATAACTTGTAGCATCAGTACAAAATAGAATTCTTTTCCGAGTGAAGTAGTGATATCATTGCATTTTACAAAACTAAAAACTATGAGTTATGCAATCTGTTTGTTATTACTTTCATATATAAATATGTTTAACTTTGACAACTTACATGATGCTACAATTCTTGAGCTTGTGGCCGTGACTTGTAGCATCAGTATGAAATATACTTGTTTATTAAGAAAAGTTGGTGGGATTTTGCATTTTACAAAACTAAAAACTATGAGTTATGCAATCTGTTTGTTATTACTTTCATATATAAATATGTTTAACTTTGACAACTTACGTGATGCTACAATTCTTGAGCTTGTGGCCGTGACTTGTAGCATCAGTACGAAATATACTTGTTTATTAAGAAAAGTTGGTGGGATTTTGCATTTTACAAAACTAAAAACTATGAGTTATGCAATCTGTTTGTTATTACTTTCATATATAAATATGTTTAACTTTGACAACTTACATGATGCTACAATTCTTGAGCTTGTGGCCGTGACTTGTAGCATCAGTATGAAATATACTTGTTTATTAAGAAAAGTTGGTGGGATTTTGCATTTTACAAAACTAAAAACTATGAGTTATGCAATCTGTTTGTTATTACTTTCATATATAAATATGTTTAACTTTGACAACTTACATGATGCTACAATTCTTGAGCTTGTGGCCGTGACTTGTAGCATCAGTATGAAATATACTTGTTTATTAAGAAAAGTTGGTGGGATTTTGCATTTTACAAAACTAAAAACTATGAGTTATGCAATCTGTTTGTTATTACTTTCATATATAAATATGTTTAACTTTGACAACTTACGTGATGCTACAATTCTTGAGCTTGTGGCCGTGACTTGTAGCATCAGTACGAAATATACTTGTTTATTAAGAAAAGTTGGTGGGATTTTGCATTTTACAAAACTAAAAACTATGAGTTATGCAATCTGTTTGTTATTACTTTCATATATAAATATGTTTAACTTTGACAACTTACATGATGCTACAATTCTTGAGCTTGTGGCCGTGACTTGTAGCATCAGTATGAAATATACTTGTTTATTAAGAAAAGTTGGTGGGATTTTGCATTTTACAAAACTAAAAACTATGAGTTATGCAATCTGTTTGTTATTACTTTCATATATAAATATGTTTAACTTTGACAACTTACATGATGCTACAATTCTTGAGCTTGTGGC
>BQMI01000054.1:20000-22500 GCA_026005395.1 Asobara japonica
GGATTCGTAGCATCACATGGATCCAATACGAATCAAAAATATAATATATCGGTCTATGATTCGTAGCACAACATTGACCCAGTGATTCGTAGCATCACATCGATCCATGATTCGTAGCATCACCTCGATCCGTGATTTGTAGCATCACCTCGATCCATGATTTGTAGCATCACAACGGTCCAATACGAATCAAAAAAATCATATAACGATCCATGATTTGTAGCATCATCTCGATCCATGATTTGTAGCATCACCTCGATCCATGATTCGTAGCATCACAGCGGTCCAATACGAATCAAAAGAATAATATAACGATCCATGATTCGTAACATCATCTCGATCCATGATTTGTAGCATCATCTCGATCCATGATTTGTAGCATCACCTCGATCCATGTTTTGTAGCATCACAACGGTCCAATACGAATCAAAAGAATAATATAACGATCCATGATTCGTAGCATCATCTCGATCCATGATTTGTAGCATCACCTCGATCCATCATTCGTAGCACCACTACACTTGTATTTTGCCAAATTCACAAAATATTACTTTTCCAATCTGTTTCTTGTTACTTGCAATATAAAAAAAGATCAGTCTTCCAACCTGGTGGAACTCTTCTTACTTACAATTCTTGGGCTAGTGATGATTATTTGTAGCATTTGTATGAAATTTACTTATTTATTGAGAAAAATGGTGTTACCATTACCTTTTGTGATAGTAGAAAATATCAGTTTTGCCATTTGCTACTTATTACGTTCATATACAAGCATGTTTAATTTTGACAATTAGCATGATGGTATAATTGTTGGTCTAAGGGCCATGATTTGTAGCATCAGTATGAAATAGAATTGTTTTTTCGAGTTTAATAGAGATATCATTGCATTTTACACTAAAACTTAAAACTATGACTGTTGCAATCTCAGAGCTGTTACATTCCTATATAATCTTGTTTAACTTTGACAATTTACATGATGCTACAAATGTTGAGCTGGTGGCCGTGATTTGGTGCATCAGTTTGAAATATAGTTGTTTATTGAGAAAATTAGTGTTAACATTGTCTATTATGATAATAAAAAGTATTAGTTTTTCAATCTCAGAATTGTTACATTCGTATACAAATATATCTAACTTTGACAATTTATATGATGCTACAATTCTTGTGCTTGTGGCCGTTATTTTGTAGCGTCAGTCTGAAATATACTTGTTTATTGAGAAAATCAGTGCTATTTTGCATTTTACAAAATTAAAAATTATAAGTGTTGCAATCAGTTTATTATTATTTTCATATAGAAATAAGTCTAATTTTGACAACTTACATGATGCTACAATTCTGGAGCTCGTGACTGTGATTTGTAGCATCAGTATGAAATATACTTATTTATTGTTAAAATCAGTGCTATTTTGCATTTTATAAAACTAAAAACTATGGGTATTGGCAATCTGTTTGTTATGACTTTTGTATAGAAATAAGTCTAACTTTGACAATTTATATGATGCTACAATTGCTGGATTGATGGCCATAACTTGTAGCATCAGTACAAAATAGAATTCTTTTCCGAGTGAAGTAGTGATATCATTGCATTTTACAAAACTAAAAACTATGAGTTATGCAATCTGTTTGTTATTACTTTCATATATAAATATGTTTAACTTTGACAACTTACATGATGCTACAATTCTTGAGCTTGTGGCCGTGACTTGTAGCATCAGTATGAAATATACTTGTTTATTAAGAAAAGTTGGTGGGATTTTGCATTTTACAAAACTAAAAACTATGAGTTATGCAATCTGTTTGTTATTACTTTCATATATAAATATGTTTAACTTTGACAACTTACGTGATGCTACAATTCTTGAGCTTGTGGCCGTGACTTGTAGCATCAGTACGAAATATACTTGTTTATTAAGAAAAGTTGGTGGGATTTTGCATTTTACAAAACTAAAAACTATGAGTTATGCAATCTGTTTGTTATTACTTTCATATATAAATATGTTTAACTTTGACAACTTACATGATGCTACAATTCTTGAGCTTGTGGCCGTGACTTGTAGCATCAGTATGAAATATACTTGTTTATTAAGAAAAGTTGGTGGGATTTTGCATTTTACAAAACTAAAAACTATGAGTTATGCAATCTGTTTGTTATTACTTTCATATATAAATATGTTTAACTTTGACAACTTACATGATGCTACAATTCTTGAGCTTGTGGCCGTGACTTGTAGCATCAGTATGAAATATACTTGTTTATTAAGAAAAGTTGGTGGGATTTTGCATTTTACAAAACTAAAAACTATGAGTTATGCAATCTGTTTGTTATTACTTTCATATATAAATATGTTTAACTTTGACAACTTACGTGATGCTACAATTCTTGAGCTTGTGGCCGTGACTTGTAGCATCAGTACGAAATATACTTGTTTATTAAGAAAAGTTGGTGGGATTTTGCATTTTACAAAACTAAAAACTATGAGTTATGCAATCTGTTTGTTATTAC